>VWPU01004545.1:0-215910 GCA_013398955.1 Callaeas wilsoni
GGTCAATCCAGCAAATTCTAAAAGGTGTTGTCAGTGGAGTAGACAGAGGCTTTCTCCCATCTTGTGCCATCTGTCCCTGCCCTTTGTGTAGTGTGCTGGTTTGCACCATGATGATTCTTCTTCACACGCCCTGTGTTGCTGACACCTGCAAAGGCTTCTTTTCTAGGACAATAATCCATGATGTAATCACAATGGATTGTCATTTTAATAACCGATTGACAGATTAATAGAAACATCTCTTCATGCCTTCCTCTTCTAGCTTGTAGAAGAAGACAGTCTTCTCTTCAACGTCCCATCTTTTAAGAAGAGGAAACATTTTTTTTTTCTTCTCTCGCCTAAAGGATACAGCACAAGGCCTCTTCTCCTTTCCTGACTGCAGTTGTGGTCATTCAGAAAGGTGACCTATTTTTGTCTCCCATTAAGACACCCTTTGGGACACAGATGATCCTGGCTATCTCGTCCCTCCTGGGGGAATCATACATGCTCCCAATTTCAGATTACATCTCAAAGCTTCAACTTTCCTGCTCACCAGCGGGGTTAACTCTACAGGCCTAACTGGATTTGGCACATACACACCCTTTATCTCTGTTGTGACAGCAGTTAATTAAAGTGACTCAGAAACAGTTTCTCCAAAACAAAGTCGTGTTTATTTGCCAAAGATGTACCCAAAGAAGTGGCCTAAACAGCAAAGAGCCGTAGCTTAGCTTGACCTGCTTGTAGGTCTGGCTCTGCCCCAGACTGCTAGGGAAACCTGCTGCCTGCTGCACCACCTGGCTGCCCAGAGCTCCTCTCTGGTCACGGTTAGTAGCAGCTCATCCCTCCTCCTTGCCTAGCCAGCATCTTTAATCTATGAAGTCCACTGTGATGTCAGCTCTGGCCTGAAGAAGCACCAGCACTGTCTTGCTGAGAGAAGCAAGCCTGGAGCAGACCTCTTTTCTTCAGAGGCACTCACATTGCCTCGTCCTTCTTACTTCCTTTCCATTAAGAGTCTAATTGAATTTCTTTTGGTTAGTTTGTATCTCAGCAAGACTAAGATATTAATGATGGGCAAAGCCCTAAATCTGGGTAATTGACTGCCACAATTTTGGCCATCATTAATAAGCATAGGAACTGAAAACAAACATCTCATCCTTGATTAGAAAGATGGAGTGCCTTTCCTAATCACTGCACAAATAGAACTAGTCATAGCACAAAAAATGCAGTTGCTTAAAGAAAGCATACCATTTCCTCCACATGAAGAAATTAGGTCTGGAAACTCATGAAGGTATTGCTGAACCTGCTTTGATGATTGTAACTTCCACACATTGTGAAGCAAGCAGGTCAGAGGCTGTAGCTTAAAATAAACAGGCATGAGCTGGGGGGAAAAAAAAAAAAAAAAAAAAGCTTCGTTATGTACCTCTTGCAGTGCCTACCTAGTCTTGTAAAGCTTTGGGGCAGAAACCTGTAGGGCCAACCCTTAGAAACATTTCCAAATTTATAAAAAACCCCAGTAAGTCTTGTGTTTTCTGCTCTGTTTATTCAGTATGATAACCAACTTTGATGTACGAAGAAAGCAATAGAGAGACAAGAAATAAAGCAAGATCTTTCAGGTCACTGAGAAAGAAACACTATAGGCATATAGCAACTTACTGGTGATGCCACATTTGAGATCCCAAGAAAATTTTTATGTTTTACAAATGATTGATGCATGTTAATGAAATAATAAGTCATTAAAAAACAGTTTTCTTCCTTAAGGAATGTTTTCTTTGTCTTTCTCTTACACAGTTTTCTTGGATATTTGTCTCCTAAACTTGTGAAGGGAATGCTTCACTCATATTAAAAACTTTACTTCATTTATTAAAAGGCAAAATAGGGTTCCTTTTTTTTATATGCCTTTTCATTCTTTTTATTGTTCTTGGCATATTTTCATTGCTTACACTTAAGGTTTTCAAGTATTAGTGCCAGACTATGAAAGCAAATATTCTTTTTATATTCCAGTAGTTTAAAAAATGCAGTGTATTTATTTCCTCTTCTTTTTTTTCTCCATTATTCAGTTTTGGGCACTGAGTATATGAAAACCTTTATTTGAGTGTCTCAGACATTTTAGTGTTTCTGATAGAGAGAGACAGTATAATTCTGTATGCTCAATATTAAAATAAAGGTTGGTATTTGTGACATTCACAGTGCTACTTTCCTCAGGTTGTGACACTGGGAATGCTTGAATTATGATTTTATTTTTGATCATACTTTCACCCCTGGTCCTTTAAAAGTCTGAAAACCCTTACTTTATTGAGGTATTAGGGGGTGCTCAGAATCTCCTAGAGCCCTTGTAGCAATTAAAACCCGCTGGGACCATGGCAGCACTCTAAGAACAGGTAAGTTTAAGAAGAAAAAAACCATTATGGAATAATAATTTTTGGCTGTGAAAGAGATTGCATACATTGACTTGTAGACAGCCATTGCTGTCTGCTGGGTTTACTGTGCCTGGTTTGAACCTCAGAGCAATGTTTGGTCATGGGGTAATGAAGCACATCGCAGGATCATGGGCTAATTTCAGCTTTAGTTTCTGAAGCAAGGCTTTAAGCAATTAGCTTTTTGGAACGGAAGTTTGTAGGGTTTGGAAAGCACTGTTTTAATCTAGTTTTTACAGCTTGCTCTCCTACTAAAATGTAACTAAAGTTTGTACCCTAAGGGAACACTGTTGAACATTACCTCCTGATTGCCCTCTAGTTCTAAAGATATTACCTCCTAATAACACTGTTTTTGTTGTTGTTCAGAAATCTGCTGGCCTTTATGAAGTGATGCAATTTGTCTGAGAAGAGAATAATTCTTACCTGAACTGTGACATGGAAAGTGCTTGGCTTGGAACACTATGATTTTTATGCATGGACTTTATTTTCATGCTGACTTTTTTTAAAAAAAGAAAATAATGACAGAAATAACAAATAAAACCATTATTTATAGTATAGTTTATAAGAAATGCCTTTTCTAGGAATTAAACACAGAATTGAAAGTTACTCTATATGGTGTTCAACAAAGACCGATTCTTCAAGGACTCTACCCTCAAAAAGAAAAAAAAAGAAGCAAAGCAGAATATGGATGTTTTTAATTCCTTAACCAACATTTTATGTTCACATTATCAAAATTTAGTTTATCTTTTTGACAGAGAAAGATGTCTTGTGATGGCAATGTTTTATGTCAGGACAGCTCCCCTGTGCAGGTCAACAAACAGCATGAGTTGTTCTCAGCATGTAGTTCAGATTCAGGTAAGTTAATAGACTTGCTACATTTTTAAAACATCTAAAAGTGAAATAAGAAATACATTTCTGCATGAGATTTCCTGATCTCCATTTTCTTCTTGAATCATTTAGGCTTCCTGATTGTCCAAACATTATCTCCAAACCTGTAGCAAAGCTGTTGGGGTTTAAGCACTTTGGACATCTATAGAGATGCCTAGACTTCTGTACCATTCTGCTCTAACATGGGGGTCATGGGGCATAAGATGGGAGACATGCAGCAGTGAATCAAGCTCTTTTCAAATATTCTTCATAGTTTTTAGTGATGAGTGTTGCTCAGTTTGTGTCCATGCTTGTATGTTCATGTGTCTGTATATATGTATCCATTAGATATTATTTAATTTAAATATTGCTCACTTTGCTGTGATGTGCATTGCTAAATCAGCACAGTACAGAACTTTTCCTTCAGAATTTATTGATGGTCTAAAACCATTGCTGGTAATTGGAGGAAGATGCCATTCTCCTGATCTTTACAAATATCCTTTGCAGTCTCCAATGGATTAAATTTGTTATGGTTATGGCTGATAGCTAAATGCTATACTTAATCATTTAATATTAATTTATATGGCAGACAGTGACAGCTCCAAAAAGGTTTCCTTCCCTTCTTGTGTCAGGAAACCTCTCTGTCAATCACTTTAAATAACATTTCTGAAACAGAATGCAAGCAAAACATCATCTTTGCAATAGTAGACCTAACGGTTAATCTTAGCAGATGTTTCTTATGAAAGTTTTCTGTTTGCCAATTTCAAACTTTCTTTCTATCAGATATAACTAGGACAACATCTCAGTGACATTTCAGTTTTTGATTTGTTTTTTTTCTTATTTATTTACTTCCTCTCTTTTTACTGAGAAAAATATAGTGAAAACTAGTTTGCAGGAATATAATTTAAAGGATTTTTTTTCCTTATCACTTCAGAGGTAAACCAATTTTAATTCTTCATTATTATTTTTAGGGTACACTCTAATCAGAAGATCAATTTTAAAAAATTAGTTATTTTATGTGAGAAAGTTGCATAAAACTGGTTAGTTTTACTTGTCTTTCAGTAAAGATGTGTCAGAACTGGCATATAGGAGCTGCTGTTCATTGTCTCACAAGGGTTATGAGAATTGTTTTTCTGGCAAATTGCATTCACTGCTTGTGTAAGGATTATTCCAGCAATAGTTTTTTACCCCCTTGGAAAATTCCTCCACCATACTAGTACTGTTAGCACTGGAAGCAGTAACATGGACCAAGTTCAGATGGTTTCTAGTGCTTGACTTAAAACATTGCCAATATGTTGTGTAGTTGGGCAGCTCACCACTGGCAAACAATTCTTCTTTTATGCCTGTTTAGTACCAGAATTCTGTGTTGGAAGTATATCCGTGTTGGAAATATATCCATGGAGCTGTGGTATTAGTCTGGTTATGCTTCATTACATTTTTCAGTGACAGAATTTAGAGCACTTTAGATACTGATCCAACCTGGTTAGAAAGCAGTGAGATTTTGCATCTTCACTTAGTGCCTGGCCTATGCATCTGTCGTGTGCTAAATCTCCAAAGCCACGCTTATGTCACTCACTGTGAGTGAGTGACATAATCCTGACCAGTAAGGGAAGAATTTGGGACATACTACAAACTTTGCAATATATAAAACTTATTGCTGATCCTGTAGTGTTTTTCAATTTAGATTAATGAGACTACTGTATATTAACTGCAGAAATCCCTTACCATAAAATTAGGTAACTAAGATGTAGGGAAGCATTTCCAGGGCAGGGAGAGTGGCTGGTTTGTCTTTGGGAGGCTGTAAAGAAATCACCTTCCTACAGCTCCATCTCTAAGGCACATGGGTTTCCCCTAGTCTTCAGGCATCCCTCACAACACAGAGGAAATATTTCCATTTCCAGGGGACTGATATGCCCCATTATTTCTGTTAACAGATGTGACATTTGTGGCATTTAGCCACGTGCTACAGGACTGTTTGTTCTATAAGCATTTTGTTTCTAGGGTTCAACATTTATGACAAAGCATGTATATGCTTTTTTGTCTTTATGGAAGCTTGAAAATATATTACAAAAGACATGTCACAACCTTTACAAAATACTTAAGCGTATTATTATTATTGCACTAGCACTGTCCCTGTCCCTGCCTGTACTTGAGCTATGCCAGGTGATGGCGAGAAGCACCAAAGTCCTCAGAGAGAGGACTCAGAGAGCTCTCAGCTGGTGAGTGGCTCCAAGCTGTCCCCCAGAAAGAAGGAGCCTGGCTTTGTGCTGATGGTAGGACTGTGCTGTCAAGAGCAACTTGGTTGCTGAAAGCCTTTTCTAAAATAAAATCTACGGTAATTTGTGACTCCTTGGTTTGCCACAGAGAAAAGTGTCGACCGAGGGACATTGGAATGGAACACCAGCCTCACTCCACAATTTGTCCTATACCTTCATTTGCAAAGAAGTATTGAGCAGCACGCACGGACGCCTGCAAATCCTAGAGGGACAATGAAAAATGCAGTGAGTCAGGCTTACTCATGCTATAGAGAAACTTGGAGACACCAGGCATTGGGCATTGCCAATATTTTATGATACTCACTCCTGTTGTCAATGTGACACCAGTGCACAAAGAGGTATTTCCCATGGTTGAGTGAGGTACTAAGTTCTGTAAGGAAGAGCAGGACATTGTGGGAAAATATGTGCCATGTCACATACCTAACACTTGGCAAGTCTGAGGTAATAGTTATGCCTAAGATAACAGCAGCTAATGCAGTGGAAGCAGGTAGAGCATGCAAAACACTCAGTATGCCCTGAGGTCACTGAACACTCCTGTGACTAGATATGCCCACCCTCAGATCAAGTAAGGATTAGAGGAAAGGTGTAGCTGACATGTATCAAAAAGGATAAAAACCCCAACCAAAACATAAAAAACCCCAGCCCTTAACCTACTGAGTTCAGAAGCAGAAGGAAATAAAAATATCAAGCTGAAACTCTTTCAAAAAGGACAGGTGTGTGAGTAGTTCCTGCTGAAGGGAGGTATAATGTTGTTTACATTGCTGCTCTTAAGCAAGACTTCACTTTGGCACCTCCCAGAGCATAAATATTGTGATTTTTAATGAAAGCAGCTGCAGGACATTTAATAATAAGGACAATATCTTTGGATCAGAATATATTGACACAGGCTATGTTAACCCTGTTAATGAAGTAATGTTCTTTTTCTGTTTCTATATTCAACAGCAGGGTTTAGTAAGGCAGAAATATTTTAGGCTTTTTTCCTGTGTGTAACTCCCTCTACATTCTGATCCCTTAAAATATATGCAAATGAGTAGTTGCTATTGTGGGTCAGAATGTCCAGCTGAATAATCTGGCAAAGTTTGTTTTTAATTAGGTCCCCTATTTCACCAAAATGAGCAAATATGGAGGAATCTTCTCTAGAGAATAATGGCAACAAACTGGGTACTGTAAGCTCAGTAAGGAGTCCAGTTAATCAAGCATAAAAAAACTTCTTAAGGAGAAACCTCTTGGCAAAGTGTTGAGAAGCTGGAGTTTTTTGCAATGAATGCTACAGGAGATTGCATTTTTAAATGGACAAATACGGTGAACTTGTAAAAGCAGAGAAATTAATTTCTGTGCATCTTCATCCACTATTTGCAAGGTGTAATATCCAGAATGATAATATGGAAACCAGTTCATACATGAAGCTATTTGAGATAGTTACCATTATTGCAGTTGAATTCTACCAAGTTGCTTACAGAACCTGCTGTCCTAACCAGTCTCAGCCCATCCTTGTCCCCATTGAGGCATCCTGTGCCTGTGCCTGGGGCTGGGGCTGGGGCTGGAGCTGTGCTGGTGCCTGTGGACGCTTGCTCCTGGCTGGGTCAATGGGATGGGTCCTGGCTGCTGGATCCTGTCTGGCTGCCCCCATGGGGAGCTGCCGTAGTCCCGGACACCCTCTCTTGTGAAACACACTGGTGTCAGACCAGGGCTACATTTGTCATGTAGGAAAGGAACAAAGAAAGTAACCTAGCACGAGCTACCAGAAATGTCCAAGAGAGTTGAAAACCCAGTGCATTCCCAGCCCCATGCAAGATAGGCAGCCATCTCCATTATTTGTAGCCTAAGAGTCATTCCCTACTCAGCGGCAATAATGATGCTCCTAATTATCCTCTAGTCCTAAGGAGGGAAATATTTAAATAGAGTGCTCGAGAAGGTATGAAACTGGAATTTTATTCAGTTACTTACATCAGTTCTTGAGGTAATGAAATGCTTGTGCTGACCCTTCTGTATCCCAAACCAGTTGTCAGTGATGAACAGGGAATGAGTACTCCCTCACTTACACACATCACTACACAGCTGGCATTAGCAAGGCAGAAGAGGACTTGACTTCATCTGAAGCAGATCACACAGATCCGACAAGAGATTGACAAATGTAAATATTAGACAAGAAGGACCAGTGACTGCACCCACTACAGCATGGCCCGTTTTTAAAATCTAATAGGCATACCTACCTCATGGGAAAAAAATAGACTATATCAGCTAAACTAACACTGAAATCAAACAGCAGCTTTTGCTTCGTTATGTGTCCTGAAGGCATGACATAGGCACTGTTTAATGGTGTAGGTCTCTGAGATACCTGATGAGCATGAACTACATTTCAGTAAAAAAGTAATGTAACAGAATTTTGCTTTTCTTAAAAAATACATGTTAATATAATTTTTAAGCCAAGGGCATGAATTGGGTGGAACATTTAAACTCAGGGCTTCCAAATGCAATACAACTATTACCTTTTTCTTTTTTGGCTGTATTCCTCAGTGGCCTTCTAAAACTTTCAAACCATTTCGGCCACTTTGAAAAAAGGCATAAAGATCTCAGAGACATGTAACCTCCACACACTTAAGGAAAGCCAGTGTTTGGAGAGTGGAATAAGACTAAGAGGGGTGTCCCTGCTGAGGAAAAGCCTGGCGCATAAGGGCACCCGTTGGCTAATGGTGATGTGGGTGGCAGCTGCCTGGCTGTCACAGAGACAGTTCACAGTCAGACACGGTACAACCTGCCCCACCACAGGTATTAATGACGAAGCACAGCGTGGAAGCTGAGGGCTTTTTGAGGTGTGGGGAAGTTAAATGTTAATGGAAAGGGTAAGCTGTAAAAAGTCGTCTTGGAAAAATGCAAACTTAAAAGGAAAAAAGTGATTCAGCAGTTTTCATGGAATCATCACTTGTTGGTATTTAAAATTATCACAGTACAGGATTAATAAAAAATTCTCTATCTGGTAGTGCAGCACATTATCTTGCTAAGTTACCATGATGCCTTAATGAGCAAAAAAAGTATTTTTCAAATGACTGGAGGATTCAGAGGACCATAATTCACACTGCCTGAAATACAGCTCAATTTCTTTTTGAAAGGAGCCTTTCTCACAAGATTCCTGGCACTTCTTGGGTACAGCTGGATCAGAAATAAAATACAAATAGCCTCTCTTTGAATTCAGTGTTCCTTCTCTGGCCACAACATCAATTAGGAAGTCAGCAAGGGTGTGTACGTGTGTGGGTAGATAAATGAATAAGTAAGATTACTTGAGTTATTCCCATAGATTTAACTGCCACCTTTGTGATGATGACTCTAAAAATCTATTTCCAACCTCTCCCACTTTCTTATATAATACCAGATGTGTCACTGGTGTCTTCCTCAATCAAATCTTCTTTATCTTAATTCTTCCCTGGGCTTCTGCCAGGTCACATAGCTTCATAAAAGTCCTGAAATCCATTCCCACAGCCACTGATATGATTCATCCTGTGACTCGTTTTTATCTCAGCTGTTGCAGGTTCTTTGTTTCTATTTGCAGTTTGTAAAGCCTGCACTTGCACAACTAGTCATGTTGGTTATAGGCACTAGTAAAATCCCATCCTTTCACTGACAGAGGACAAAGGACCTGAGTGCAATGAAATTGCCAGTTTATTGTCACCTTTGAGAATCTAGTCAATTTTATTAACTCTGATTTTCTTAATTAATGCAGCTTAGAGGGTCAGAACATGAACAAGCTTATTTGGTCTCTTCATATTTTTATGATAGCTGGTCAGTTGTGGGAAACTCAGATTTACTTCCCATCTGATGGCAGTGCCCCATGGGGCTTTAGATACCACTTTGAGTGGCAGAGGATGTAAGACAGGATTCAGGGGTGCTATGCTTGATAGTACATATCTATAAAGAACAAATAGATTTTCATTTATTCCCTACCTCCAGCTATCTAGTAACTCTCTTATTTTCCCTTGCTGGACATCCACAATGGGAAAGCATATTCACTCAGATCATCCAAACTGAAGTGATACATCCTCATATCCAATAGAGGGTCTTCTGTCTGTTTCTTTAGGTGGTATTTGGGAATGGCTTTCAGAAGAGTTACTATTCATAATAAAGTATTTGCTGCAGATGCTGATGAAGACCCTATTGTGTTCAACAGTGTTCATATTTCCAGTATCTCTAACAAACTTGCCAAATCAGAGAGAAATGCAAGGAGCTAAAGGGCACTGCTGAGTCAAGTACACCCCATGGGTGGCAGTCCTGATGAGGGAAACCATGATCATCCAAAACTCAGTTCCTTGCTTTTTCCACTGGCTCAATATCATTGACAGACACTATGGTTTACAAATCCCCTTAAAAATAAAGAGCGAGAGATGGAAAATGCATTTCAAAACAAGCCCATAATAGCATTTTCCAGGCTCATCCTTCTAATTGTCCTGTTACACTTGTAGGGTTAAAAGACAAGAAAAAGTAATTACTACAGAAACAGACACATCGTAGTATTTGTGTTCAGTTGATGATTTTGGGCAGGACTCAGGAAAAAGACTTCAACTGCCAGGCTGTGAATGCATCTATTTTTTCTTGCCCGTTTCCTGCAGGAGAACACAGGGAGCCGGATAGCAAACTGCAGAGTGTGCAGACCTTGGACTCAAGCATGGCACTCCCAAATTAAGCTGTTCGCCTTTTTTTATTTGGAAGTGTCTCAATGCCCTGAAAGGGTTATAGTCCTCTGCAGTCACTGAGCCCAAAGACTTGGCTTGGCTGTAGATCAAGCGCGTGAAGAACGTGTGACCTTCTAAACACAGAAAACCTTTGTCGTGAAATGAACTCAAGTAGCAACACAGAAATTTGTACTGGGAATAACTAGTGCCTCTCTAGTTCTGCCATGAAGGGATATATAGTTCAGCCAGTGTTTCTCACAGGCAATTGTTACTTTGTTAACCTAAATTTTCCAGGGCTCTTCCTGAGTCCTTGGGTTAAACAGGTATCACCAGATAAAGAGAGGACACTCATCTGTTCCCACACGTAGAACCAAGGGAGGAATTAATTGTTTCTTATTATCTGCTTCCAAAGGCAGGCCCTCCCCTCAGTGAATGAGACAAGAAACAATGTCATAGCATCATAATTTGAAAGGGTAAGGGCATAAACCTTACTATTTGGATCTTCCTCTCTTGCCCCTCCAATCTGACTGCCAACATCTGGATGTAATTTTCTTCCTCTCTGATGAGACAGGTTCTGCAAAGGAGAAGAACTTTGGTGCTATAAAAATATTGACCTGGAAAAAGCCTGTATGAAATCTTCTGTATGAAATCCTAAAACCTGATTACAAACATTAATGAAAAGTGTTTCACAACTTTCTTGTCAGACAGGTAATTGTTATTATCATCAGTTGATGTCTTGCACAAACTGGGACAAAGATTATGTGAGTTGCTCAAAGTGACAGAGATGAGAACAGCATCCGACTCCCAGTGCCACGAATACATAAGACATGGCAGGTCCCCAGACCATTTAATTTCATGAACAAAGCATATTAATGTAAAGATGAGGAGTATAAAAATCAGTTTTAATCTGTGTGGTGACATAGATAGCATTATTTCCAGCAGGAATTGTATGAGAATGCTTCAGAGAAGCCACAGCCGATACAATGGGTGATGTGTGTTGTGCAGTGCCCTTGTGTAAGAGGGGACACTGAGACACTGGGCTTCTGTTTCTGTGTCCTGTGTTGATCTGGTGAAAGCCAGTGCTTAGCTGTGCAAGGGTACACTAGCCTAGCTGTCGCCTCATCCTTACAATTGCTGGAAATATTAAAAACAAGTCTGTGTCCAGGCTACTGACAAACTTGCTTGGGCTGGCACTGTCCTTTTTCCTGTATATAGGAAAAGATAGCAAGACATGGTTGGTTCATCCACACCTGAACTTTCTTGCAGCAGAAGTGAGCAGTGGTTCTATTCCCATGTGACAGTCGTCATGTTTTACTTCGCCTAGAAAGAAATGGGTGAAGTTTCTTCAGATACTAGGCAAGTTGCATCACAATGGATTAAAATGACAGCTTGTTCTACAAATCCTTAAGGATTAAGAACATTTATTTCTAAACACTAAATCCTAGCAAAAGGATAGGAGGAGTTTGTTATTGGCTTGGAGTAATATCACAGCTGATAGCAGAGACACCAAGTAAGAATATAGTGAACAAGGCTAGGAAAATGTATAAAAACAAAATTAAATTTATTTCTTATTTAATTTATTTTTACTTTCTTTTGTTCACAAGTTATTGCATTGCTATATATTTATAGTAAAGGGTAAAAGCTAAATTATACCTTTATTTTTATTTCAAAAATAGTTTATATTTTGTTTTGAGTTTATTAAGAAGTATCTTATAGGTGGAAATTTCTAAATATCGCATCTACCTGATCTGTATTTTATTGTTATCAAGTATCCGTAGTTCAAGAAAATCTAATATATTAAGAAATTACTCAGCAGGCAGAAGAGAGAGGGCAATGAAACCTAATCGTGGAAACTTCTGGTTATGCACAGAGAGTCCATGTGCCCGTAGCAGAAGTCTTCTTCTATGGCAATGTAGTACGGCTTAGAGATTGCAACGTTCTAGAATCACAACACTTATGCACAGTGTTTCATTTGAGTGCAAGCACTCTGATTTGATAGTGAAAGAATTCAAATATCTCCAGCTGATGAGCTTTCAGGTATGTTGCTGCACTAGCTTATTCAATTTCTTAAGCTTTTTATGTAACTCTACAGCTTCTCTATGCCCCTGCCTGGCTGTGATGTGACAGCATCTGTAAATCATGGAAGCAGATATTCAGTATTTAGCAGCTACTGTAAGAATTACCTGTTGGCAAGGAAGATATTATTTTTGCAAACCATATGTCTCCCACAACCTGCCCTGTCACCTTTCTGGGGTTCTCACAGTTATCCTGCTACATTTTACTTGGGAAAGAGGTGGCAGGAGGTAAATAGAGGTGGCAATGATTGATTTGCCAGAGGGGTTGTTCTAGGTGTTGAGGAATTGTTGCTCACACCCTTTGAATGTCGACACTGATGTACTTTAACAAGATTCTTGCGCATTGACAATTTGCTTCTGAGGTTAAGAGCTTTTCCAAATGATCAAGATTATGCTTAGACTGTGAGAGAGATGCACTCATGGCACCTCAATGTCTTGGGTTTTTTGACTGTCCCAATTGCCCAGCACTCTGTTTTGCCACTCTTACTGTGGTGGTTTTTACTACAGATACAGTTGAGTTGTAAGTACTCTGAAATAGGCCACTGCAGGAAATTTTACATTCTCACTCTACAGAGTCAGACATTCCTCTATCAGATGGCTCGAGAGGGATACAGTCCCTCCTCCACCTGTGTTCATGCCTGTCCTGTGCGGTTGCTGTTGTGCAGCTCTACCACTCCTACTGTACACAGACCAACCAGTCCTCTTTGCAGAAATAATCCTGCATCATCAAATTATCTTTGCTAAATTATCTATGCTTTTATGTTTCTTATGGAGACTACTGAAAATCTCTAAGACTTATAAAGGCAAAACAGGGATGCTGCAACCTAGCCTCATTCTGTGATACACAACAGATATGTCTTCCAAATACAGATGGAACTCTGCTGCACAGAAGTACCTTTCTGGCCTTTAAATACAAAGCAGTTACGGGGCTGGCTGTTCTTCCCTGTCTTCCTGTACATCAGCATGTTGACATTTCACCGGTGACATGAATTTTCCGTGTGACTTCTATTTAGTCACTAAAACCTGCCTGCATATAACTGTGTCAACATTATCAACTCTCAGAACCATTATTATTCTTTAAAATGCTTGCGACTGTGAAAACCCATAGACAGATGTTTCCTAGTGAACAGCATGTGCCATGGCTACTTGCATCTGAACAGCAGAAATATGAACTTTTCAAAACAATACCCATTTTGTGGTCAGGTTTCTCCAAACTAGTTAGTGCTCCCACCAAAAGCAGTTTCCTGGCAGAACATAAGGGTACAGCAGCTGTCTGAGCAAAAAACAAGCCACCCTGTTGCTGGGGTGGTTTTATATATCCTCAATAGATTTTTTTTTTAAACTACCCATATTCATACGCAACATGCAGAAAAGGATCCCTCATATGCACTAGGTAGGGGACATCACTGCATTTTTAGTGTCATTATTTCTGTATGCCAGGCTTCTTGTTTGGAAAGCTGAGTGAAAAGTTACCTGTCTGTGAGTCAGGTTATTACAGGCAAAGATGCTTTTCTGAGTCCATGCTTCCTTAGAAGAGTAAGCCTGACTTCAGAGGACTGCATATATTCAGATCCCATTAAATGAACTAGAAATATTCATCATCTCAGCTTATTCTCTCTTTAAAAACAAAACAACCAGAAGTGGCAATTTCTGTCAAAGAAGTATATTTTTAAGACACAGGGTTTTTTTGTGTGCCTGTAGGAACATAAATATATTATTATTATTATTACATAAAAGAACTTTAAAATTAATTTCACCAATCATTAATTACGTTCCTTGCCCATGTGTTTGTCTTAGTGCCTATATTTATCTCACTAGATTAACAAAGTCAATGTACTACATGGGACGCTTTGCTGACCACCAGTATTTTCCTGTTATTAATTAATTTTCTTTTCTTATGGTAAACAGACATACACCATGTTGGTACTATGGTGTTCTAAAATGCAGGCTGAAGACATTCCCTTACATATACCAGAATTTTATGTCTTTCTTTGGTTCCCCTTAGAATAGAGAGGCTTTGGAATTTGCTTTTTTTAATAAGAAGTGAAAGACACATATTTGTTTGTCTTCTGTATTCTAGGAGGCACATAATAAGGAAAATAGATTAAAAAAAAATCATTATGCTTCCAAGTACATTTAATATGTGTACACTTGGATGCATATTATTCAGTTTTATATTTTGTTTTATTACTTGCTTTCCAGAACAAAGAAACTCACGAAGGCCCAAGCCAAAGAAATAGCGTGTGAGAGTGTGCATCTGCATACAATAACTTATATACTAACTACATTGCGCAGTAACTTGAACCATCTAGCCAGTAATGCTCCCCTGCTTCATTACACTGTGCACAGAAAAACTGAGCTTTATGTAGAGATCTTCTTGTACTCACTACCATCTGAATCTTGTGCGTCTTTCATTGTTCTGCTCATCTCAATTTAAAATGCAGTTCTGATTTTGATCTCAGAGTACTATAAATCCAAAATAAGTCTAACAGCTTCAAAGAAGTTTATTTCTGCTTTACATAGTTATAACTAAGATAAAAATCTGGCCCATAGGCACATTCATTTTATAACAAGTTAAAACATGTGCCCTTTACTGTTGGCAAATCCTCAAGATTAACAGACCTACATGTGTTGCTAGAATAGCAGCTATGGAGCTGCTTTTCTTTCTCTTTTTTTTTTTTTTGCTCCAGTGCTATTTTTGGTTCTTTCCCCTTTGACATACATCCCTGGTAACAATTAAAAGCAGCTCTTCTTAGGACAAAATCAAAGCTGATAGCTGAACACTTTATGTATCAAATACACTTTCTGTATTGTGTATCAAATACATTAGATGCTGATTGTCATATGTGGAATAGAAATGGGAGGTCAGAGTGTCCTTTTACTTACAGTGGTGTAAACCAGCAGAGTGAAAGACGGATAGAAAAATTGTTCTGGGGATCTATTGATGTTTGGTGCTTGGCTGTCAAAACAAGCAAGTGATGCAGAAATAGGGATTGCTTGTGCTTTTCTGGGCTCTGAACGATCCCCGTCCCTGCCTGTGGAAAGTCTTCTTGGAATGAAAAGCAATGCACAAGGTCATTCACATCTTTCCCCTCTTGAAAGAGCCAGAGCTGGACAGTACACTAGTGGGGTTTGCCTCAACTTGCTGTAGAGGGCTGCTCCTGTTGTCACACTGGAGTTACAGGTCCTGTCTCCCCTTTGACACCACTCTTGTCCTTGCAGGTCGAGAGAGACTTGGTGTCTGCTCTGTCTGTGGACAGACTCTACACCGGAGGTGTAAAGGAGAAGTGGATGACCTTGTCTGTCACAAATTCCCACAGCCTTAATTCCCAGGTGCTCTTGCTGACATAAACTACTGAATGTCCCTGCATCTAACTGATTTCCTCCAGGAAAGTATTCCAATATTTTTGGAATCGGTCTTGGGCCTCAGGGCTCTTCACTTTTCTTATGACCTGGGAGGGCCCATGATATTTCCCAGGATGGTTTTAGGCTTTCTCCCCAGATTTCAATTCCAGGTGCTGCAAGAGAATGTTTAGTGGAAAATCCCTGGGATGCTAACTCATTTCCTCTTTTTTACCACTGGGGTCCAAATTTTCTGACTTCCAGTGCACATAGCCAGAAGTACTTACTTAATCTAGCATTCTTTATGTCAGCATTCCTTGAAAAATTCCAGGAATTTATTATAGGGTGGGCAGAGGGTGGCACGGGTCAGGGCTTTTACCACTTTTTTTACCTGTGCACTTTGCCTACACTTGGCATTATGATAATGGAGCAAATAGCCATGAACAGTGATGAAGCGGATCAGCTTCTAAGAAGAGCTCCATTATGGTGAAAGAGTGTTAAACTCACAGCCTACAGTCACCTGCAGGGACTCCATGCAGCCTATTACCCCAGCAATTCCTGTAAGTTGGTTAAAGTACCAAACCCCTGCTCAGGAAAGGTTTCTCTTCAAGTGTAGTATGAAGGCTTTAAGTTTAAGTCAGTGGGATTTAAGCATATGCTTACTTCCTGAAGCAAGAATTGGCTAAGTTTCATTCCTTCTAGCTAAACCGTAGCATTGCTGTCTAGTCTTCAGAAAAAATAGGCAACCAGTTTTCCCTGAGACTTGCACCCAGAGTCACTGGGTTTCCAAGAAGACATTTGGAAATGGAAAAAAATATGGGGAAAGGGTTCTGTTTCCAGGACAGTTGCTGTGATAAATGCTGACAGTGTGGTCACCAAAGGATAAAGAAGATTTACTGTCATCTCGTGATGTTTTGCCAAACATGTACTTCGATGTAAGAGCATAGGTACTTTATAGAATATATAAATATATCCAAATAAATTATTCTTATAAGAAATATAAGAATAATTTATTTATTTACATGGCTTTTTTTCTGAGTGTTGAAGGAGCTGTGATCATAATTCCTGTAATACTCCAGCTCATAAATACTCAGTATGGTATGTAACCAACACTGTCTGGCGCAGCTGAACCTTCTGTTTGCCTCATGGTAGTTGACATTCTTCCTGTTTTGAGAGGACAAGCCTTCTGGTTAAGTTATATCTCTCATTTCAGACTCTGTTTGAGGGGATCCTGTGATGCCCCATATCACACAGTCAGGTGATGGCTGCTTTGCACCACTGGAGATGTTGTAAAACCACAATGTCCAGTGCAGCCCTAAGACAGTGAGGTGCTTAGTCTAGAGCTCATAGGAGGCAATCTGCAATAGGAAAGAAAACCAATTTAGCTAACTTACTGAAAGTGAAACATCTCAAGTCAACAACACAAAGCACTATTTTCCCCAGAAAATTGCATTTAAATATAATGCTCCTCTGAAAACTAATAGCTTTATGACACCTGCATTTTCTGTTGGAAAGGTATTGCAGTGAGAGATCATTGAGCAGCTCCAATAATTTAAGCACTGTAGCTTTATGAGGTGTTATTATTGACTCTGGCAAATAAGAAAATATGTCCTTTGCTCCCTTTTCTTTTTTTTTTTAACTGCAGTGCCCTTTCTCTACTTCCATTGCAATGGCCCCAAACCACTGACTAGACAAACAGATCATCTGACCTCACCCATCTAGTTACTTTTCAGCTACTTACTTTGTGCTCCCAACCCCCAAGCAATTTTCATGTAAACATATTTCAGGAAATACGTTTCATTGTGGGTAATTCCCTCGCCACCCTCAAGTTCAGGCAGGTGTTTTATTTGTTTTTGTCTTATTCTCTATCATTAGACTTTGCAAGTCATTATTCTTGTTTTAACTGCTTTGATCTAATCACTAACTTCGAACTAGTTTAAGTAAAAGTTGACTCCTGTATGTTTTCATTGGTTGATTTTCATATTATAATAATATTCCTAAACACTGTTTAGCTTCATGCAGCTTTTCATCTGTGCTCGAATAAATGAGAGTTCTGCCACAAATAGGACCCGCAGACCTTTCTTTCCCACAAGAAGAAATGCAGATGATCACACAGGAAGAGCTCTTAGGTAAAAAATCAGCCTACATCTCACCGGGGATGCATGAACTGTGCCGTGAACTGCAGGAGAGCTCCTGTGGCTCTGCAGGATGTTCAGCTGCAGCAGGCCATGCTGCAGGGCTCCAGATGTTTTAGAAGAACATCTAAGATGTCCAGAGCTACAGCCCTACTCCCAATGGCAACCTTCAGCTTCAACAAGGGAGAGAAATGAACTCAGGTGAAGCGAATTTATGTGCTGAAGTCTTTCTTACCTCCAACTTCTACCTTTCATCTCTCATCTCCAGTTGTGACTAAGTTTGACTTAGCTTTAAAATAGTTGATGTTACTTGATGATTATATTGATGCATGTGATTACCTCTCAGTATTCTCCAGAAGATGCAGTAGGTCATGTTCCTGTTTTCTTATAAGTAGTTCTAAAAATGCCTACAGAACAGGCAGGGCCTTTTGTTATACATATTTTATGAAAACGAGAGGGTAAATACAATGCCTAAAATGTGGATTATCAGATATCAAATCAAATGACAAACTAGACTACAGTGCAGTAGTTTGTTGAGGTAGCTAGTGAACATCGAGTCTTCTCTTTCAACAAACTGAAAGTGAGATGTGTCAAAACATTTCTGAATTAATTGGAGTTTTGTGTTTGATTTACCCAAAGTCCCCTTAAAAACAGAAATAAAGTAACATTCATTTCTCTAAAACTTCTGAAGGGAAGGTGTTGACTTAAAACATTGCCAAATTTTATTGTGTTTAGTGAGGAAGATAGAGGAAGGATGAAAAATCAGTGAGGGAAAGAATAGTATCTATCTAAAGCCTTTCATATCTACACCTGGCCTGGTCAGGTATACACGAGCCTGTATCAATGCCATTGTGTTTGTTCTTCCTGGAATGAGCTAGGTGGGGTTTTTCCTGTTTGTAAAAGAGAAGCACAGGAGAATGCTTAGGATAGGAATTTTCCATCATAACTGATACAAATAGCATCTTCATGGACCCCTGGTGGGAAATCCCTTCAATCCTTTGTAGAAATCCTGTTGGCTTCAGCTGGGCGAGCACCAGACACTGAAAGTTTCCAAGACCTGGTTGCCAAATACAGTTAGTAGAAAGCTATAATTTAGAATTTCCTCTCTAGGGTTTCCTGGTAGAGAATCTAAATGCAGAGTGTGGCTTAGGGAACCCACATTCTCCCCAGGGAGATAAAACAAACACAACCCAACAGTCAGAAAAATAATCTGTTCTCATAGTATTTCTAGCTTTTTTTCAAACTATCTGGGATTTCCATGTTGTGAAACTTGTATCCATATGGAAATGATGGCATACTGGTCTGACCCTAATTTTACTTTCAAACTCTAGAGTTTTGTCCACCTCAGGGAATAGTGCAAAATGGAATCAGGATGGACCTGGAGGAATAAACAAATTTGTGCAACACATTTGGCTTCACTGTTTGGCATTCTTGCTGCTAAACTCAGTCAGCAAGTCATTCATGGTTTTCATGGGAACTTTTGCCTCTCAATGTAAAGATAAATGAATGCAAATATTTCTTCCTTCCCAGAAAGAGAAGTTATGTGGGCATGATTTGGCTTGACAGTAAAAATAGTGTTCACCTAGCTGTACCACCAGGGTCCAATGGGCTAAAATTTTAATTTGCTAAGCCACCATGTCAGCTTGACTTTCCTTTCCAGCTGTCGTGAAGACAGAACTACTCATCTAGTTTCCTATGCCAGCCTGGTCAATGTGCCCTTTGTATGAATATAGCAGACTCCAAGGTAGATCGGTACATATTTTGTTATTGCTGCCTTCAGGTTAGTTCAAAAATAGAACTTTGAAGTCTTCTGCTCCTTTGTCTTGATTCTATACAGTTTTTTGGCGTAGGTTCTGACTTTCTTTTTATAAGATGCAGGTGGGTCTTTCACAGGTAAGCATAATAACTGTCTTCTCAAAGCGTAATATAATGTATTGTCAACACTGTTTGTCAGCACAGGAATAGTAGCAACAATACAATTCTGTAGCTATGATAGTTGCAAATATGAGAGGGTACTTTTTTGAGTGCTTTGAAAGCTTTGAAAGTGCTTTGGGAGTAGATCTTCTACCTACATCACACAAATTAATCTTTCCTGCAATGGTTATACCTGTTTGTTAGTAACCATAGAAAAATGTCTACATAAATTCATCTCTATCTATGATTTTAGTTTACTTCCTTCCCTAGGCTTCTGAAACTAATTAGAACTTAAATAATTATTAAATAAGGGGACCGTTTACTTTCTCCTCAACTTGCAAATCTGGAAACAGAGTGGAAACAGCCTTGGCTCAGTGTAATCTGTAATATTACTTTCACTATATCTTTTTTCCCTTGAAATCTAGTTCCCCAGGGCTTACAAATCTGGAGCAAATTGTCTGATGATATTTTTCAATTATTTGTTGATGGAAATGGGTGCAAAATGATCCATGTAAGTGAGTAAGTTTTAAAATAAGTCTTCTATGATATGCAAAACCCTGCTTTGTCTTCACAAAATTAGCTTGTTCTTGTAAACAGGCAGTGGTCAAGAGAACACAAAGATTTTTTTAAAGTGTATTTTATTAGCATTATAGTGTAGTGTTGTAAGGTCATAGTATTAGAGAGTTGCATCAATTTAGTCCACATGTAGCTTAAAAAAAAAAACAAGAAAAAACAATCAAAAACCTACTGATTTTTTGGCAGAGAGTTGAAAATAAAATATAGACTAAGAGGACTAAGTACTTTTGAAAATGCAACTCTGTGTTATAAACTTCTTATCAAGGTGTAAATTTATTTGGTACAGTATAGGAAAATTTGTGCCCCTCTTGAGGGAAGTTTCTATGAATGTGCTCAACTGTAATACCAGCCACTAGAAAATGCCACATGGGAGACAGATGATGGAAATTCAGAAACATTCTGATCAGACGCTGCACTTGGTTACAGAGGAAATAGATCACATGTCAGTACAGAGACATAAGAAACTGATCTCCACAGCTCCCACTACCAACTAGTCTCTTTGATTTACATGAACTGTGTGGCATACATTGCTGTTCAAATATTATTTTGGTAAAAACAGAACCAAACTGAACAGTTTACACTGAAGTTTAAAACAAGACAGTTGTATAGGATGCTAGAAATCTAGAAAGCTATTTAGCCCACCTTTTATTGATTTTTTTTAACAGTATGAAACCTATAGAACACCTTGTCAGGCACTTCCGCGACTGACATTATGACTAGTTTCCAGATGTCCAATCTTCACCTGAGGCTCTGACAATGTCTTGTACTGAATGAATCTGTTTCCCCTTCTCTGTCCCCCCACCAGCTGTCCACTGCATCTTTCCTCTGGAGCTCATCCAATGCGCTGCTGAGTTGCTGTGCAGCCTGAGTGCTTGCGCATAGGCTGTCCCAGTGTGCACAGATAAACAAGGCTTCAGCTAGGTCTGAGATGAATTTCAGTATCCTAATTTGAACCATTTTACCCATAGTCATCAGCAGATGGTGGCCACTTTCATGAAGTAAAGATAATTTGTCTTCTTTTGTCTCTTGTAGTCATGACCTTTTTTTGATGAGGCCAGAGACTGAAGCTGTTTTGTTTGCTGACTGGATGGGTGCAGAAGACCATTGCGGTGCAAGGTTCACCAAGTTTCCTAGTAAACAAAGTTAGATCATGATTCAGAAATGTGCTTAGGTATTTTCTCTACTTTGAGCACCTGAGTAGTGCTCAGATGCTCAAAATGAACCTTGATGCTCAAGCCACACGTGATCTCAGCATGCTCATGAATCAGTAGCATGACTGTTACTGCAGTCAGAAAATGTGAGCTCTGGGCCTTTCTCGGCTATTGATTTTTGAATGATTGTGCACAAATCAGTCAATGTTTATCACTTTCGGTATTCTCTGAGACTCAGTCATTTGTGAACTTCCTTGAACTCCTTGGATGAAAGTCTGTGCAAGGGCAAACAAGTCAAAATAGAGTATCATGATGTAATTCAGTGAAAGAAATATATTCCTTCTACCACACAGATATTTATGAACTTCCTTGAACTCCTCAGATGAAAGTTTATGCAAGGACAAATCAAAATGTATTATCATGACGTAATTCAGTGAAAGGAACATATTCCTTCTGCTTATCTTTGCCTCATAACGTCATTTTTCCTTTCCTTTAGAAACCAGACTTTTGCTAATGTCAGTGAGACCTCAAAGTGCCTTTCACAGTAATGCTTTTGAAATATTTTCTAGTAATAAAAATAAAGTTGATGCTCTGCTAAAAGGATTGGTTTCAGCAGATGATCCTCATGTTTGTAATATCATGAAAAAATAAATGAATGTGAGTCCTCTTTTTGCTTTACTAAAATACTTGCGACATTGAGATATATATGAATCTTCTTTCTTCTCTACTAATATGCATGTGATACAGATGTCCATCTCAACTTCTTGTATGAGAATTTTCCCGCACAGTTTCCACTAGCACAAGGAATTCCTTGTGTTTATTTGGCAGCACAGATTTTTGATCTATGTCAACACTGCTGAAACATTTTGAGGAAAAAAATGGATAAAAGCCATTATCTTTCTATTTAAACTTAGACTACATTCTGTTTTACATTGACTGGCAAAGATAATTATATTTCACAGTATTACTAGCCCAGGATGAGAAAATGACCTCTAAGAAAAAACAAATATAGGCAAATGGCCAAAGATCATGAAAAACACTCAATTTCTATTATCTGCTTGGATTTCTCTGATCTTCTTTCTTTCCCTGCAAATTTTTTTTTTCACACATTTTCAGAATTATTGGATGTAATCCAAGACAATGAGCTGTCTTGCTCACTTCTCATATGCATGACTCATATACATGAAAGGGGTCTTTCTGGGGACTAACTTTTACATTATCTCTTTCCTTGGGATCTGGATGACAAAGGGTCGCTATTGGGAGACACAAAAGTTTAAGTTGCCAAAAAGTAGGCATTGCAGGCTGACTGCCCAGTTGCCCTGCTAGGTATTATTAGTTTACTCTGCAGTATTTCTGGTTTTATTTACGTGCTTTGCTTTTTTATTATTTGATATGTTGGGCCTGGCAGCTCTTTTCCCTTGAGTTTCTCCATTCCTCTATCCTGGTGTCCTTGGCAGCCAGAACACCCTCCTGCCATGATCTCTCACCCCTTGAACCTTCACTTCCTTCTCCAAAACACATGAATGTTGCAAGGTCAGTACCAGCTCCAGTGTACTACTAACCAAAAATGAACAATCGTGCCTTCTTTGGACACCTCCACACTGAGGAAAACCTGACTTCTCCACTGCAATGCCAGGCAGGTTCTTGCAGTTTGGGGTTATCTTGGTCTGGTTAGAAGACAAGCTCCTTGAGGCACAGGTGAACCTTAGGCTATCGTCTGTATCAGTCCAAGTACATCACTGACACACAGTTCCATGTAATAAACACAAGATGAGCCCACAAAAATCGGGAACTGTTATGATGTTAATATCTTTTCAAGGTGTGGGTTTCAAAAGTAAAGTGCTTAAGGAATTGTGAGTCATATTGAAGGAAGAGGAATAAATCAAGTTTAATGGATTATTAACACATATGGAGAAAATATTTTAAAAATGAATATAAATTCATTCAACTTCTCAGAGTTGAGTACAGATTGCATATATATTGCCTGCTCTGATTGATTCATTGAAACACTTTGCTGCCTCAAGTTCTTTCTTTTTCCTCCTCAGAAGTGTGTAAAAAGCCAGATCTTTTGACAAATAAAAACAGATCAATCCTTTACAGTCTTTTGGATAAGTTGAACATATCAGGACTGCACAAGAACTGTCTGGATAGAGATGCTGTCACTCATATAAAAGCCCTAAAAAAGATCTGCCACTGGACTGCTGTAGACACCAAGAAGACTGAGGTAATTATTGCAACCCCCTGTTTTAAGCAAATTCTGTAGTGCAGTTAAAACCACAAAAGCAATATATCACAGGCAAAATGAACCCAAAATCTCAATAGATTTGGAAGCTCTTAATATCAGCTATTGGTCAGTTTTCAGTCTTCTTCAGAAGACTGAGGACTTAAATGGGGAACCAATGGTAGCTAAAGATTCCCAAAATATTCAGAGGCTCCACTTAGTTAAATTTATAACTCGGTTATTTGGCTGTAACTACCTACCCAAAGTGCTGAGTTTAATTTTATTTATATTGAAATCAGTGAGAGATCATTCACTATTTTCTATATAAAACATTATTTTGTGTCAACAGAGGCTACTATGAAATATCCTTACTTCGGCATTGGAAAAAATGATGCACACGTTGTCACAAATTGTGAGAGCATATGTCACAGTCACTACTTACAACTTCGACTAAGTTTCATCAGACTTCAGCAAATAACAAGACCAACATGGGATATCTGAGATTAGCACCAAACCTGGCTTAGTTTGTTTAAAAGGATTCAAATAAGACCACTGATCTTTAGAAACAGTGGCTGCTTAGGATTTTAACAAGGGTCTGTATACTCCAGAAAGTCTGCACAGAAGTTGCCATAAACCACACGTGATATCTCACAGCTGCCTGTATAAGCACAAGAACATTGGATATTTTAATGGACTATGGGAAAATTTAATGTAGTGGTATATATCCAGGGAGAGATTAATCTGTGTTTCAGCAGATTTCATCTTATTTCTGTTGGATTGGACAGTTAAGGATGTCAACAAGAAGTCATGCAAAGATTCCAAATATCTTAAGGACTTCATACCTTCACAAGTAAGCAAATCTTCTGAAACACAATTTTAAAGGGTTAAAAAAAAATGCAAAGAACTCAAGATGGTAGGGAAAAAAAGATAAATAAAATGCTATTGTTCTGCTGCCATAAAAAGAAAGGATAAATCAGGCGGAAAACTGCACTACCTCCATGAACACGTTCCTGTACTTTTGGGGATTTTTAAGAGAGATTTGTGAAAAATAGCCCCAAACTCCAGTCATTAGAGAATTTTGCTTACTTGGAAGAGGAAAACAGAATTACTTAAACAGGGAGCTTTTTCTTTGGCTTGATTTGGGCTTCTTGTCTGTTTGTTTGCTTTTTATTGTTATTGTTGATGTTGTTCACCTACACTTCATGTTCCTGCAGCTATAATGTTTGGAAGAGCTAACTGTTGTAAATGGCATTCATGGAAAAAGCACATGGAATGACAAGGAGCGGAGAATGCCTTACCTGTTTATGTTTCTGAAATATTTTGTAGAGAAAAATAAATACTAAGAGTAAAATGTCCCCTTGAGCCTTATAAATTTTTGTAAACGTTCTCAAATGCAGTGCTAAGAATTGCTCACACAAGTTGTGCCAGCTGCTTAATGTTTAAAACCCTGACCTTCACATTGAAGCAGCAGTGAAGACAACACATAGAGGAGGATCTTGCAGTTAGGAGCAGCATAATAGATCATCCAAAGACAGTCTGGAAAATTTGCCTGCTGATGGAGAAACTGCTGATGAAGATTACAGGACGTTTAGCACTTAACACCCAACACTACACTGTGCTTACAGAGTTCATGGTCTTAGGGGTAAATTGTCAGTCATTACTACTTTCTGCTTGGCCTTCTTTTCACTTAAAGCCATGGACCTACATTTTCAGAATTGTTTGTTCACTTGAAGTTAGCTAAACTCATTAAACAGCCATGTTTTGCATTAGAGAGACATTCTTTAAGAAGTTAATAAGATATGTCTTATTTACATTGGTCATTTTTATTTCTGCTTGTGGGGTTGCAACTGCTTATATCTCATATTAATGATATTACTGAGGTTTGAGCTTCTTGACTTACAATGGTAGAGTCAACTAAGAGAAACTCATCTTTGGAATTTTAACAAAAGCAGCTATTTGATGACTTACGAGGAAGTGGCAATATTTTTTCACATAATACGATATTTTCCCTTAAATGAGTCATCTCAGTTTAACCCACAGAATTAAGGTTTGATTCCACAAAGCACTTAAACACAAGTGCAGTTTTAAACATATGACTAGTGGTACTGTTTCAAAAATAGCTCCATCTGTCATGCCCCCAAACTTGCGAATTCTGAAAGACCTTGTTAAATCAGCAGCTTCAGTAAAATTGGCAGATTTGTGTCTGGATCACACTTAGTTTTCTTGTTTTATTTTCTTTTTCTTTTTTTTTTTTTTTTTTATGGCATAGGTCTTCAAAACAAGAAAACCAGTGGGAAAAATCCATTATTTAACTGACAGTAAACAGAGGACATAGTCATAAACAGTCAAATATACAGTACTGTGAACTCTGTCTATTAGAAGACGATTACACACCGAGGTAGAAAAAGACTCAGACCTCACCAGGCAAGTAGTCCATTTCTAAACCTGTATTGTTCAAAAACATTCAGCAGCCTTAACTACAGATTGAGATACCAAACATATAACAGTGCAATAAAACCAGAGCAATTGGTCACAATAAAGCTAGAATTCTGTCAAAACACAGTAAAATATTGCTATACAAAAGAATTTTTCAGTGCAGTAACACTGAATGAAAAGGGAGTCACGAAGCCTTTGGGATATGTATTTTATTTTTCCATTGAACTTGGCTCCTTTCAGAACACAGACAAAGGATGCACAAGGCTGCCTAGTTCTTCCTTGCTTTTTCAGGAAGAAAGGTTTCTGTTGATTGCTTTCATGTGCAGTATACATGTTCGCCTTTTTGAGAAGAGGTTTGCGTTTTGATGCAAACACTGCAGAGGAAACTGCCAGGGATCCAAAAGAGGCAGGCTTCATATAAACCTGCTGTAGGCAGTGAATTAAGAATCTATTCATGTTAGTGTCAATTAGGCCTTTATAGGGCAAATCCTGACCACAGAAAAGGTCAGTGAGTGGAGAAGCTGCTCCTGGCTTTCACAGCTGGTGTCTACCCCAGAAAGCTGATGGGAATCCTGCATGGAAATGTGCCCATTCCACTTCTGGTGTTTAAATCTTGTAGTATCTTTTTTGGTCGTGATTATAATGGCATCTGATTTGGTCCCATGGGACCTGAAGGTCTTCATCTTTGAGATTTCTGTCCACCTTTTCTGTTTTCAACCATGGAGGGCAAAATAAACAACACAGGAGCATACAGGAACACTGGTTTCTCTTTTTTCTTGCACAAATTTTTATCAAAATATCTTTAATCCTCCCTCAAAACCATCAGAAAATGTCCCAAATCAAGCTGTAAATTAAAGACAAGTATTTCAAGAACACTGGAAGATCTTAAGTGAATAAATCTTGCTAATGGTTGATGGGAACTTCGCATATAAACCAGTGGAGGAGGAATTCATTCCACTCCCTTCCCAACAGAGCACATTTGCATTCTGGTGATCTCTCCTCTTGACTTCAGAAAGGGAGGGAAGCCGTGAAGAAAGGCTGGCCATAAATGAGATCTATCTTCCTCTTGGACTACTTTTGAATGCTGATGTTCAGATGTCCACATGGGATTTGGTATTAAAACAAGCATCTCCCAGTGGCTGGGCCAATTCCCCTCTGCTTTCTTGCAAAGGTACATCATTTTGGGAAAACGTAAGCAGAAGTCCTTACAAATAATTGTCTGCACATAGCAGAGCTGCTGTGCTTTGGCCAGGCTGTGTAGTGGAAATGGCTTTGACACGAGCCTGCGCCAAAGGCCACTGCTGCTAATGTGCTCAGCACACCACACCTTTCTGTGCTTTGCTCAGTTACAGCTTTTGGTCTCTACATCTTCCCATGACCATGAAAAATAGATAGTTTAATAAACTAAACCAAAATCACAATTAAAGAACAGTAGGCCCCAAACAAGTATGTTGCAAATACATCTCTGTCTGTGTAGTAGGGATGGATAATTGAGAGCCAAACAAGGATTTCAAACTCCCACCAGTTTCTTGTCTTGCTCTTTCTCTTTCAAGGATCATGTGAGAGGTGCCAGCCTTCCAACGAAACACTAAATATTTAAAAACAACTCCACTCATCTGGTGGTTGGGTTTGAAGAACAAACATCAGTCCATTGTCTGGTTTCTGCCGTCATCTTGTACACACAGAAAGCCAAAGACTCCAAATAATTTTGTGGCCTCAGGCATCAACAATAAACAGTGTCTATTTGATGTATTGGCCTATTTTCCGTCCACTGAATCTGCTGTTTTGATGCTGTTTACATGATCTTTTTTTTTTTTCTTTTTTTTCCATTCAAGTTTTTATATGCCCTGGGATTTCTTTTTTTTTTACCTTTCTCAAATTTTCCTGCTTCATGTTTAGGATGCTGTTACTGAGGAAGAGGTGACCAGAGTGCTCTTTTACTAAAAGCATGATTCTTGCAGAAACTTGCTATTCCAGCCTGATAAACTTCTTGCCTGTCACTGCACTTTCTAATTAAATTATCAAATATTGAAGAAAAAGTCCTGAAAGCGGGGAGAAAGGAAACATAATTATCCATGCAGTGGAGACAAAGAATACTTACTGAATGCAGTTTCTAAAGCTTTTTGCCAGACTTACGCTGTGAAAATTATTGTCCAGAAGGGAGGCTGTAAAACTGTTTTTGAAGATCAGTATGTCTCAAAAAGGACTATTGTACTTCAGATAATTGTTTTAACCTTTCTCATATGATTTATAAGGTCTTCCAACACTTGTGGTACCAACATTTGTTTGTGACTTTTATTGCTCTCAGAGCAGTCATTGATTGAAAGGACAGACCTAGTCTTTGGTCTCTGCAAAGACGTATTTTCAGGGAATTAAATGACCACTTTTTCCTCTCCACTCCTCAGAGCTTCTCTTCCCTGGGGCTTCACTTTGCATCCCAGGCTCAACACAACCAATGAGTCAACTCTTTACAGAAGCAAGAGTAATAGACAATCTGAGGAAGCATTATGCATAATGCAGTAATTTATTAAAGGAAAAAGCTTGTGATGAATGTACAGGAAATATTTCAATGTTGCTCGTTGAAGAAAGGAATGACAGGTATATGCTTCTCAGCAATGATGATAAAGAAGCTGTAATTTTCCAAGCAAATTGTTGAGTGTGATTTACCTTTTCATTTTCAAGCTGTGTTTTAAAATAGCGGTACTTCACCAGTACCAACAGCACTTGCTGTCAGGGCGAGGGCAACAGAGGCGTGTGCTTTCTCTTCAGATTGCACAGACAACACGTGAGGAAAGCTGGCCACATAAAGGGTATAAACCACAAAATCTAAAAAGCTTTGGAAGAACTAGCTGAGCCAGTCTGTTAAGAAATATTGCTAGGGCTGGACTGGAGAGTGAAACCTACACCTGTACACAGCCCCAGGAAGCAAGTTGAAATCCTGTGGGGCAGAGAGGGGAGCTGAACTGAGATGCCCCACAGCCTGGGTGAGCCGCAGGCTCACCCAGGTGGTGGATGAAGCCCCAATGTTTTCACCCAACTGGTTTGATAAGACCTACTCTGAATACACCTATTATTTCAGGATCCCCACATGCCACAGGGAAGTGAAAAAAGTTAGCACCTGAACCCAGAAGAGCCCTTGGTCAAAAAATAGTCATTGCTCTGTAGAGCCAAGCCTGGACCAAGGGCCTGGGCAGATGTGTGACAAGACAGCTGCGGCAATAGCTCAAAAATCATGTTTTATGATATTACTGCTTTTCTTCCTACCCCTGCTCTGTTTCTTAGGGCAGACCCTCTGCCACAGATCCTCCCTTTGCAAGGGAGTACATGGAATTATTTTTGGAATCTCCCCAGGTGCTCCAATGGACAGTCGGGAGTGAGGCTATTAGCAGCTGCAGGATGGATGTTTGGACTTTGAACCCAAAGGTATCCCTAAATCCCCTTAATCTGAAAACATTTAGACATATTTTTGTCACTGAATTTAACAGAATTACTCTCATGCCTAATCATAAAACATTTCACGATCACTCTTAGTCTTGTATGAACTGGGCTGTGACAGAGCGAGGCTTTGAACCTCTTTTGAAACTGTGTTGGGCTGTCTTAACCACAAGACCACAGGTATTTTGAGAGACTGCTCATTAATGTTTGCAGCATGTTTAGAGATCTGAAGATTTGAGAATCCTATAGAAGATACTACAATAGTAGTTGGCTATCTAGCTTTCTAGGGAAACTGTTGCTTAAGTTACTGGGGATTTTCATTCCTGATTAGGTGGATTTCTGCAATAACCAGTTGTGATACTGCTGTCAATTCTACTTAAAAACTTTAAATATATGACAAATAGTGAAAAAAAAATTAAAAATCAACCTTCTTCTCAGATTTTAGGTATTATTTTTAAAGCTAAACAGATATTCAAATGAATTGTTTGAATTCCTATTACTCTTTTTGCCTTCAAAAAAATAACTTCCATTTGCAAATAAAGCTCCAGCAGGTAGAGTTAATGCATCTTTCTTACATTTTAGAATCTGCAGATAAATTTAGACTATGAAGAAAAATGGGTGAATTAAAATACTTGTATACCTAACATCATTTAAAAATGAGGAGCAAGAAGACTGCAAAAGTGAGCAAAAAAATTTCTCGTCAAGGTCACAAACCTTTTTCAAAGAAATGTTTCTAGCTCATGGTTCTACTGTTGCATGTGCACATTCAGCCATCCTGGTTTTTAATCCCTTCGGCTGTTGTTTTCTGATGTCTGAAGACTTCAGTAAGAGAGGGAGGAAGAGTTAATGTGGTTTAGGCAGAACATAGGCTTCTTGAATCAGGATCTTCAAATACAAGTATACAATATTCCTACATGCTCCATGTAGGAATAATTCTGGTTTTCCTTCCATAAATTCGTCTCTCTTAGACCTTATTTTGAGCAAGTTTCCACACAAATATGGCATAGGCTGTGCAGACAGTACCGCTGATATATGACAAATGGTCTTCTCTGCCTCGGCCCACAGGTACTGCTTTAGCAGGAGGAGGCTTCCACCACCTGTGTGTAGCTTCAGGGATGGTGGGAACATCTCTGAATGTTCCTCCTGCACCCCTGTTCCTCCTGCACCACCTGCTCATTGCAGCCTCATTCCTCACACTGCCTCAGCCCAAAGCAGCGTGGTGCTTGAAGGGAGCTGAATGGTACCTCAGCCCCCTCCTCTGGTCCTGAGCCAGGAACTCGGCTGCGCCACATCTGCTTCATCTGCACTGCGCCACATCTCACTCCCTCCACCCCTCCATGCACCAGGCAGGATTGGGTCCCCCTCTGCTTCTGTGTGCCTGTGATAAATGACTGCTGGACAAACATCCACAGCTGGTGGGGCAGACACTGCTCCTGGTAATTTTGCAAAGTGGTTTCCCTGCTCTAGCAGCATAAATGTCTCCTTGCTAGTGCTAAATTCACGGAAGTTGTTTGTTTTCCATTTGGGAACATAAATCTTCCACAGACGATCCAACTCACTGAAGAAGTATGTGTAAGACAAATCTTTCCTCTTGTGTGCCTTTTGGGCAGGGAAATGAAGACCAGATAAAATAATCTTTCTATTTGTCTATACAAAAATGCTGTCATTTGACTTTAAATTTCACTTTATATGTTGATATTGCTGAGTTTTGTAATTTTACACAAATCACTTTTGTGCTTTGTTTACCTAAGAGTCAGATCGTTTCATAGCCAGGTAAAGGGACCTAAGGTAGACTCAAATAAATTTATAAGCTAATTTCTATTAATTATGAAATGCATTTTTAAGACATTTATATTTTGCACAACAGGTTTGTGATCCTCTTCTTAAACATGCTACCTTAGCACAAGGTGCAGCGGAGGAAATTATTTCTATACAGGGATTTGAGATCTGCTTAATAAAACCGCCTACGGGATTAAAAAGGCCAGTATATGGCAATTCAGGTCCTACATCTGCATTCTTGAAGGAAAACAACATACTTGTTAAATTTTATAGGATTTTGCTCTGAGGAAAAACTTCAGGAGAAGGCCTTCCTCCTTATGGCCTACATCAATTTCGTGCAGCCATCAGTGTACATACACACATATATTTATATGTAGACATATATACACACCTATAGCAGCAGGCAGTGGCAACTTTCACCCAACTAGGAACTTTGTGTAGGTTGTTTTAAAGCTGAATGGAAGATAACAAGGACAATCCAAACACAGGACTCCTATCCTTAGGAAATAAGTAGTGCAGGAATCTTATTATGGGGGAAAAATAATAAATCTGATAGATCCGTTATAAATATGTATGTCTTCCTAACCTAACTTTGGTTACTGATAAACCAGACATAACCTTGTACTCAAAATACCAGTAGGCAGACCTATTTCTCTCATCATGCTACACCAAGATCTCCCACACTGTCACGCATAGAAGAGATCCATCGCTAACAGTACTGGTATCAAAGCGAGAAATAGGATGTTGATTCTTGTGCAACAACAGTTTCCCACTAGTGTGAGTTTTTAAAATTACATGCTTATAGAAGCAAACCCAGTTCTGAACTTGACTCTGACTCAGTGAAGTTACCTGTTGTAATTTCCAAAAGAACTTTAACACTCACTGACGTTACCAAGAAGTTCTCAGTTCCAGTTATGTAGGGTAAAATTTTCTTGCTGTAGTGAAAAAAGTCCTACTGACTTCTGTGGTCTGTGTGTGTGATTAAGGTAATCCTTGAAAATGCAAATCCTTTTTTTTTTTTTTTTTTGTAGTGACAGTAGTCAAGGTGGTGTCTGAAGCATTATGACTAACAAAAGGTCAGGGATGATCACCTAATTGCTCATCTGTGGATTGTCAATAGAGGCAAAGAGTGGATTTTCTACCTTTATACTGACTTTAGTTCCGGATACTTTAAATTTGTCAATTTTCACAGCTTTCAGCTATGAATATGAAATAAATCTTGAGCCTTTCATGAATAATGTAATCAGAATGTAATGTAAAACTTGCTTGGACAGTGCTTTGCCAAACAGAAACATCCCTTCCACTCAAAAATACAAACTGCAATATGCTGACACCCCTAAAAAAATTGATCCTGTAAGAAAATTAATTTTTTGTGGCCCTGAACAAAACGCACAATTTTTGAACTTGGTATGTGACTTTTGGCTAAACAGTTGTTTATTCATCCCTCTAGAGATGAGCGGCATCAGTTACCTCTCTTAGAGAAAGGGGCTGCTGTCTGTGCAAATCTGCACAACGCCAAGGGACCTGAGGCATAGCTCTGGTGGGTGATAGCGGACAAAAGCAGCCCTGTGATGTGAAGAGATAACCTGGTCCAAACTTGCTTAACTCGCAACTGTTCAAGGAATTTTGGTGTGTTCTCTCTGTATCAGTAGGTTTATGTGCTAGATCATCTATCGCCTCTCATCCTTGAGCTGGTTAAAAATTTGAATGCCATCCTTGTTGTCCACTTTGGTTACTTTGTCAAGCATGTGACCATCTATATGTCACAAAATTCAGATCCAGGCAGGTAACCTGGTAGCTCACAGATTTGGCATGGAAAACTATGGCCGAAGAGGCAGGGTCAACCAGACTGTGTTTAGATAAAACGATAAAGGCACTGTTAAGCCAAAGTACAGCCAATAAAGCTGATGAAATGACGCTAAGCTTTTTCAATTATCCAAATAAACTTATTTTTTTTCTCCTTGAAAGGATAATTTATTCCTACTGACTTTCTGATAGTCGTCTTCCCTCCTTTTGCTGATCAGCTGCCAGGACAGAAATTTGAAGGTGATAAACACTGTGTAGCTTCTTCTGCCATCTTGACAGGGGTGTGACTGTGAATTTACACAAAAGACTCTTTTGTCTTTCCTCTAGGGTGATAGGAGGGTGCATATTGCTGTATCTAAGACTGTAAAACCAAGATCATGGTCCATACTGAGCTCTGTGTTGTCAGGCAAACTAGCCTGAGAGCCCTTGGAAAACCTGGCCTGCAAGAGGAAATAAGAAGGAAGAAAAGAAACAAAACAGGGAATCAGCAAACAATAGGTCTGAATTGTCTTCTCAAATCAAATCACTTTTACCACTGGAAAAAGGTAACAAAAGAAAATCCGTGCACTTCTGGAGAGCTGGTAGCCGGGTCCTCGGCAGAGCAATGAACCCCATGCAAGGCTGCGTGAGCAGAGAAAAGGAATAGACATCTTTCTTAACGGTTGATACTGGCTAAAAACTCACAAACTAACCTACAGAGCATCTGAAGACATTCAAAAGAGAAGTGTCATTTTTTAATCCGGCATTGCTGGAAATCAGACACAGTTGGTTTTTTAAAAAATTATTATTATTTCTTTTGACAAAGAGTATTTTTTTCTAACAAAAATACCTTATTTTATAAACAGAACTTCTAATTGCATCATGCCAGTTGACTACTAGTTAATCTCATCTCAAATAAAGATCAGATTAAGGTGGTGCAATCATGAGAAAGATCAACTCAAAAGGCAGCTGCAATCTGGGCTTGAAAAGAGTAGCACAGGTAAGCAATGTAGCTAGGATACTTTTGAGAAACAGGAGACACGCTACCTTCCCCTGTCAGCCCCATTTCATTTGCCCAGAGCAGGCTGTAAAGCAGTTGATGTTGGGGGACATAATGTAGTAAAACAACAAAGAGTCACGGCAATGTTGTCCTGCTTAAAAAATAAATGAATAGATTTGTCACTTTGAAAATTACAAAACATACTGAGTATTAAGAGTGGATTTGTTGGATTGGCAATCTGCTAGCAAGTCACCATCTCTGCATGCCTTACTCACAAAATATGGTGCTCATCTGACCCAAATCAGGCAGAGGGACTGGCCCAAGACGTGTGACAAAGAAGGATGACAGCAGATGAGTGTTCCAAAAACCAACGGTGAGAGACATTTGCTATCCTGCCTGCAACCTAGGGAAGCATCTGTGTAGTTAAAACAGAAGCGCTGTTACATTAACCCATGTGAAACCATTAGAAGGCACATAGCAAGGCCCATCTGTTTACTCAGGCCTCTGCGAGGGGGGAGAGCTGCCGTTTTGTTGTTTTTTAAGCACGAAAGACACATGATTCAGTGTGGAATCAGGAAGATTTTGGTTGTTGCACCAATATTGAAGCTGCGAGGAGCTGCATTTTTATCTTTCAAATAGGCAGAGGGGTTAACTGACAGCCTTCATATTTCACAAACCAGAAAGCAAATAAAGAAATCAGCTAGAACGAGCTGACCTTATAATAAACAACGAAAAAAATACCTTTAACCACTATGTAACAAAAAAATTGAACAAATTATTATTTTTAGGTATACATGCAACCGCCCCCCCTTTTTTTAAACCTCTGGTTCCCCAAACTAGAACTAGAACTAAAACTCTTCCTGGCTCCGATAGGGGCCTGCAGCAGTGCGTGCCAGAAGGCAGCTGTTTGTGCCGCGGTGGGAAAGCTGGGCACTGCACAGCTGGGCGCTGCACAGCCACGCACTGAACCGACAACCCCTGTCCCAAGGAGCTTACATTTCAACTGGGTGACTGGGGATAACAGATGGGTTGAAATGGGAGGCGATGAAAAAAGTGGGATACCGGACAGTCTCAAATCCCAGCTGTTTACCCACTCTCTAATATTGCCAAGTTAAAATTTCACAGTCTTATTGTCACAGCAGAGTTTACTCTGCTCTTCCTCACTGAGGAAGAGGAGCAGTGGGACCTTTGTGCATGCTACAGAATGGCTTCAGGCTGGAATTTGCTACTGAACCAGACAGTATTGTGATAGACACAATAAAAACTTCTGTTTTCTTCACGTTTCCTTTCTGCATGGAAAAGTGTTTGGAAGGCCGAGTTATGTGCTAAGTGGTAGGGAACGGCAGAGGCCGGTATGCTGGGCACACAGTTCTGGAGGTCAGCCCTTTAACCTCTGAGAAGAGGCTGACACTCAGTGGGGGCTTACATGGCTTCGGGAGGCGACACATTTCCCGTGACGAAACTGAGTCTGAGGTGCAGCTGATGGCTTAATTCAGCTCCCAAGAAAAGTAAACTCTTCTGGTGAAACAGCCCCCACACCCAAGGACGCTTTTAAGCGAGGGATTCAGAAATAAAAACCCAAATGCCAATACGGGGACAAGCGTGGTTCAAGGCACTCTGCAGCTGCTGCTAAAATTGCCCCAAGGCTGTGACTCACACTGAGCCACCACCGAAGCGAGGTGCAGCGCCTGGCCGCCGCTCCACCCCATGGGCCGGCCGTCGCTGCTGGGGAAGGATGCCGGGCGACTCCCGAATCGCCGTCTCTCCGGACCTGTTGGAGTGGGAACCCCAGGAAGTTTTTTCTCGGCACGTTCCCAAGCACGAGGCCGGCCCGGGCCGGGCGGGACACGGCACCTGGGGGCGGAGCGGCAGCGGGGCGGGCCCGGCGTGGCCGGCGGGAGGAGCCGGGCCGGGGAGGGGGCGGCCCGGAGCGGCGCTGCCGGGATGGGAGCGTGAGAGGGGGCGAGTCCGCGGCCGGAGGAGCTGCGGTCTGTCGCGGGGGCTGGTGCAGGCGGGCTCGGACCCGCCATGGAGCCGGTGACCAGGTGGAGCCCGAAGCAAGTGGTGGACTGGACTAAGGGTAAGAGGGAGCTGTATGGGCGCCGGGGGTGCCCCGCTGCCGCCGCAGGTCCTCTGCCCGGCGGGGCGGCTGCGTGGGCGGCGCGGGGAGCGCGGCCTCTGCCAGCGCCAGTCCCGGCCGAGCCCCGGGACTCCCCGGCGTGGTGCTCGGGAGCTGTCGGCTTCCCGCGCCCTCCCGCCGGCGCTCCGTGCCTGCTTGTGCCTGCTTCGCCTTGCGGGATTTTCGGTGTTGTTTTGTTATTTTCTTTTTCTGACATTGAGAGAGAGAAAGTTTTGCAGCGAGACCGGCCGACTCGAGGTACGTGTATATATGTGCAGTGCGGTCTCTACTCATGGCTCGGTCCCCTGCTCGCTGTGTTCGTCCTGACCAGCCTGCGTGCATGGAGAGGGGGGTTACCGTGGTGCTTCAGGCAGGTAGGATCGTGGAATCACAAAGTCGTTTAGGTCGGAAAAGTCCCACGAAAGTTAACTTTCAGCTTCTGAAGCGAAATCCATTCACAGTTCGGAAAAACTTCAAGGTTTGTAAGTTAAGCAAGAAGTTTTTAAACTAGCTCAAGTAAGCAAGAACTCTTAATCCTGTTCAGTGGTGATGGGACTGAAGTGCGGGACTCCCGCTCGGAGATGTGAATAGCGGCGCCTTCGTCCGCCGGTCTGTCCGTCCATCCCTCCCACCCCTCACCTCTCGGGTGTATGCTTGTGTCTCTCCCCCTCCCGCCTGCTGAAACATCCTCCTCTGCTTCGAGGTTCGTTCGCAGTGCTGGCGTAGCAGCGAAAGCCTCGGCGGGACCGCTGTGTGAAGCCCGCCTGCCCCTGCGCCCAGCCCCGGCGGGCTCTGCGGGGAGGGATGGGCTGCGGGCGCCCCGCTCCTGCCGCGGGCATTTCGGCAGCGCTGGGTGTTACCGGGGCTTTCTCTGAGGGCAGGTTCAACCTCGTGTTGTCGTACTGCGCTTGGACTCTGCGAGTGCTTTCCGAATGCCGACCGGGGTGTTGCTGTCGCAATTCCCGCTCTACGGGGAATGAATCAAAAGGGAAGTGGAGCTATGACTTAGGTGAGGGATTTATGACTTCTGGCGTGAACGTCTCTTTTTTTACTTGCAGCATTACATTTTAGTGTGATCCTCTTTGGTTACATAAAGTATTTTCACAGGCTTAGCTGGAGCTCAAGTTGATGAGAAGTTAGGAATGTTTTGAGAGGTGAAAGTTTGCCCGGATTAGAAGCGGCGTTTACTCCCAGCAGCCATTACTGCCGAGTCTCAGGACCACAATGCTGATTGGACTGCGTGCCTGTGGTCAGCACTTGGCAGCAGCGCGGCTCAAAACTCAGGCAAATTTGGAAAGCAGGCTCGTGTTTTCAGACAGCGAGAGATGGATACTCCCAGCCCTCCTGAGCGTGAACATGTGCGTGGAGGGGCCGGTGCCAGTGAGGGACTGTCCAAGCAGCCTTTGTGAAGAGAGGATTCCACACAAACGTGCTGTGAAGTTATGCGTTAACATATAAATAACTTCCACAGAAAGAGCTCTCTTTTTTTAATGCTTGGTATTGGTTTAAACAGGAGTGCATTGTTCCAATGAAATAAGCTTTTTGCTTTGGCATGTGGAATATTTATATAAAGCTTTTCCCTCATTGTGTTTTTTCTCTTGGGTGCTGAAAGTTTGTTACCATGCCAGATTAAAGAGTAAACCTGCTAATCACTTTAAAAGCCTTTATTATTCTTAAGCATGTTTGGCTTCCTTTCTTGCATAATTTATTTTACTTGCAGGTTCCTTGAACAGGTAACTCTTCAGCTGGACCCTCAATTAGTGTTATGCAGAATAATTTGAGGGCTGGCTGTAGTTGGGAGGTGCATCTTCTGACTAATGCAAACACGTGTACTTTGAAATGTAAAGGAATAAATTAAAGACTGCTGGTGACTTTTGTTTGTGCTGTTGTTTTTCAGTTTCTAGGTAAGCGTTCAGCTTCTTTAGTACACAGAGTCATTTTATGTCACTCACTCCATGACAAGACTGTAATAAAGAAATGAGATGTGGAAAATTTTTCTTTATGGTTATACTTTCATCTCTGCACATGAAAATAGACGCCGTAATAGCTAGCTAACAGCCTTATTAACACAATGTTTCATAGTTTATTTTCAATCTGAAATAGTTATTTACTGTGTAGTTCACAACCACTGGGTTTCATGTTTGACCAAGACCAATTTAATTTTACCTTATAAATATTACATTTAACTCTCAAGGTTAGTTTTATGAAACAAAGTGATTGGAGGGGAGCTTGTGTTATTTGTTTTCTTGCACGTGCCTTCTGTGAGAAGTGTTGCCATGAACTGGTTGAACTCTGGGGAAAATTATTTGGCTGGTGCTATCGGCTGCCAGTAGTTAGTGCTGTGGTGCCATGGGGATGTATTTTAGGAGCATGACGTAAAAAACTGCTGGAAGATGCCAGCTCTCAGTGGGGAGATTGGTTTTGCTGATAATGATTCTTACTTATCATACAATGATAAAAAATGTCTTGGCAAAATGTAGAGAATGGTGGAAATAAGTGGTCTGACTCAGTCCATTTTAATGTTCAGTGTGAAACTGAGAATATTTGTCCAGGAACATTTCCCCTTCTCTCTCCCCCTTCCAAATTTTTCACAATCAAAGTTTGATAAATTAAATTTTTTTTTATAACTTTTCCAAACCAAAAGGAATCATGGAAACTTTCCCTTTTCCATTAAACAAATCCCTAAAAGCAAAATCCCAATTTGCTCTTGGTCAACTTACTTTTTTTTTTTTTCTTCTTTTTAGTTGCTTTTAAGTGACTTTTAACAAGGCAACTCTTGTTCTGAAGAGTTTTGCTCTGTGATTTGTAGTTGTTCAGTCCTTGCTAAATACTGTAAAAAGCGTTTATCTAGAATTTTAAATAGAACCTATCAAGAAGTAGTAAGCTGAACATAAATATTTTTGGGTATTTGTAGTCAGGTTTTAAATAAAAAGTGCTCTGTTCATTGTTACCAGCAACAGCTGATACAAAACACAGTTGCTTGTCTTCTCTTGCTAATTCAGACTAGAACGCTGCTATTTTTTGTGAACAAGGGTGTTTTTTCTGGCACAGGGTGCTGGGCTGGCAATAGCAGGCTATACAGCTAATAAGAGCTGGTCTAGTTCAACTGAAGCTGCAGAGGAAGGCTTGTGCTTTTATTGCTAGCAATTTTCTCTGTACGTGAAGCATTTCTCAAGCTTTGACTAAGGATGTGATAACTTTTTAGCTACAGCATCAATGTTTAAAAACGATCTGATTTTTTTTAATTTTTTTTTATAAGCACCACCTTGATTTCTGTCCGGAAGAAGTGATGCTGTAGTTTTAGGTTTCTCTTACAGCGCAATGAGTTCAGATAGTATTTAGGGGCCACATTCAGCCATGGAAAGGTACGTATTTGCCTAGGATGCTGTGTTCATTTACTTGTGGCTGGGCTGGCATGGAGTTCATGCTCTTTGAACAATATTGCCTGCACTGTTTCTTAGCTCTGCTGAGAAGGTGTGTTTGGAGTTTGTTTCTCTGAGTTGTTTTGAGTTGATCCTTGTTGTTGTACAGACTAACATCTGGATAGTGATATAGTTGACCTGTGATCTTGCTTTTGTACAGTGTAAGAAGCTTGGGGGCTCAAAGTCCTCACGTGTATATCACAGCACTCTCTTGTGTGCCTAAATTTCTCCAGAGTTCCTCAAGAAGTGTTCCTAGAGTTATTCAGCTTCTTGCAGAGCAGATGAGTGTCCATGGAAGTTGCAGCGCATCTGCAGTACACTATATAAAAGTGACTTAATTTTACTGGCATCACAACAATTGATGATATGGTGAAACTTTTTCTGATCTCAGAAGCCTCTGGCTACTGGAAACCCCTCAGCTAAGGTCATTCCTCAAAAGATGTGAGGAAGAGGAAAGCAGCGTTTGGCATAGAGCTCCTGTGTGAGAAATGTCACTGTCGTCTTAGAGAACATCGCTGTGCCTCCTCTTTGTTTTCCATAGCCTGATCTGTCTCTTCCCCCTCTCCCCAGGCTTTACGGGCTTGTGTGAGTTGTGAGTTCAAGCCAAATTTTACACAGTAAAGACAGTTTGATGTGCTTGTGGTTAGAAGCCTCTGTTTTTGTGAGGCTCCATTACAGTCTGGCCTTTGTCGCTGGAGCTGTAGACTCAGCTGGCTGGGGATCACGTGTCTGCTTTGGGCTCATTATTGCTCTCCAGGTTCAGTTATTCCCTTTCTCAGTAGTTCATGGACATTACTTATTCCTGCATCTGTTATGTCATGAAACACTCAGATTTCCATTCCTGGTAAAGCTGTTGGGTAACTACATTTATAGGTATGTCTGGGTGAAGAGGGAGAAATATGCTAATTTATTAATAGTTAGCAATTAATCGTGAAGGCCTGGTGTTCTTTTTTTAGAGCTATCTTGCTTACCCAGGGAGATTTCAACAAGGTCAGTCCTGTTAACTGTGTGTGCTGGGAGCTGCAAACCAGAGCTGGATTTTAGAACCAATTATGGGTGATGCTTAGTACTGGAGTTATTTTTTAGCTTTTCTTTTTTGGCACTCTCAAGTGAATGCTGTTGTGTTCAAGTTATTTGGGAAAATCCAACACTAAGAAACCCCTGGTTATTTTGTAAGACAGGAGTATTTTGCTTTCAATGAGGAATAGCAGGGAGAGCTGCCTGTGATCAGGATACAAAAGAATCTTTCCTCTTTCCTAACGTTTTCTTGGTTACCTAAAAAATACTGTATGAGTATTTGTTAACTAGGTCAGAAAATGATATTGAATAACCACTCTTTGCAGATCTGAGCTTGCCCATAATGTTTTACTAGCAAAAGGTGGAATATACTAAATACTTCTATTTATATTTATTTGTGGGCTGAAACAAAGTAAAAACTTGCACAACAAGTTTGTACTACTGCAGTCTTAAAGTTCTTTCTGCACTGTTGCTGAGTGAATACGTATGAAAACAAATCAAAGTTGACCTCTGTGTTCATGTGTTTAGATCACGTTTTAATGGTTTTTGCAGTGTTGCACTTTCTTGAGCTGCTTGTGGGTTGTGATTTCTTTTCCCCTTGATCTTTTCTTATACACAGTCAGCTCTGTTTATTTGCCATTAAATTGCTGTTCAAACTACTATAACCCAACATCAGAAAGTCTAAAAGTTGAATGCTGTCAGCAAAATATTTGGAAAAGCAACATTTTAAAAGCTAAAATCACAACAGGCCTTAGCGGGAAGTTGATTGTAACTTTATAGAATATAGTGACACTGCCTAGTTAAAGGTGCAGAGATTGGCCAGTGTGTAGGCTGCTTTTCCCCTTCTTTCTTTAAAACTTGTCCTTGAGGGGCAGGCAGTAGTTTGTATCTGTTGTTGGAGACTTCTATAGGAGAACCCTCATTTTCAATGAAATGTTGCTTGGGCTCCAGGTTTTCAGAACTCTTGTTATGCGTTCCTTCCTTGCACTCCTTGCCTGGAACCTTGTGTTTTCAGCATGCAAATCTTCTTGAATGAGAATTATGCCTCTCCTTGTTTTTATACTCTTTAGCACACTGCAAGAGCTACAGGAAGACAAAATACAAGGCACTGGATAAAAATGTATGCTGAAATTTGCCATGATGATTTGTTTTCTTTAGTAAAAGACCCCAACAAAAAGCTGTTATTCAACACATGCTACAAGATGAATTGCAGTTATGAGTGCTGTGTGCATACAGCCTGCTATCGAGTACTCAGAAGCATGTGGGGGTTTTTGGGTGGTGTTTGTTTGTTCCTTTTTGTCTCTTAAATCAAAATTTCTGAATTGCCTGATTTAAGTCATGGAGCTTCTTGCAGGCATGTCTAACAGATGATGACTAGTCACAGTTAGGGAATTGCAGAAGAGATGGCAAGACTGCTCAGTTTTTGGTTTGCCTTATCGTCTTAGGACAAGATTTTCACTGATGCTTCTCACCGAAGGCATATTAATGAGTAAGTCTAAACAGTACCTCTGTAAATTAAGTGAAAAAACGTTGATTTCCATTGTATATTTTCCATAGAAGTGGTGATACTGGTCTGAATTTGTACCTTGTCTTTTCCTAATGGTATCGCACAGTCAAGTCTCGCCTTCCTAGAGGAATGGTGTATCTGCAGTGTTTCTCCTTGCTCTGTCCTCTGCACACCCCAAATAAGTCCTGTCAAAAGGAGGAGGTAGTGAGGTACTGATGATGGCAAGGCACATTTGAGGAGAGGAAAGGAAGGGTGAACAGGAGTTAGTTGACCTGTGGTCTCTATAGCAACCTCTCACACATTTATGGGAGTTCTTCAAGGCCCCAGCTGCTTGTGGTCATGGGGTAGCTCAAGATTTTAGTGTGTTTGTTCACAGAGCTGCAGTAAGAGATAGGAGATTCAAATAAAAATGCTGTTTGGCTGTGGGTCTCTGACTGATGTTAGATGTGGTATAGAGTCCTTGTGTCATTTGGACTCTCATTACCAGAGTGGCATAACTTTGGAATCTGAGTCTATCATTCAGATCCTTGGGCCATGCTTCCTTTTCATGAGGACATTTCCTGTGGGTTTCCATATGTCTGCCTCCATCTTTTCAGAGTACAAGCAATAACATTTCACAGCTTGGAGGATCTGCAGGAGGTACGCTGAATCAGCCTGATCTGTTTCACTGGCTTTAAACATTCATTACCTACTAAAATAGATATTTATGATATTATGAGCTGTAGCTAATTTTCATCAAACATCATACATTCTGGACAAAACCAAGCATCTGTGTTTGATTTGGTAAGATCAGATCACTGACCTCTAACTCTGGTCTACAGTCATGCATTCAGCATCTGGCTGAATTCTGCTATAATACTGTATCAGTGCTGTGTTAAGGTAGTTTCTTATAAGTGCTTCTCTATATGCCCTTTGTATGAAGAGTATTCTTTGTCACTGTAATGACAAAATATTTGTTTGGTCTGTTTCTTACACTGGTAGTTAGGTGTAGGTAAGCAAATTGTATGGTGTGCTGTTGCAATCAAAGCTTTGTGGCATAAATGTTATCTTATCTTGCTCCTTGATCAAAGGAAAGAACTTAATTGGTGCTCATCAAGGTCTAAGGCTTCTGCTAAGCAAGTGTTGGAACAGCTTCTGGGCTAATCATCCTGATGTCTCTGGCTTGGGTGTGCAAAATGAATGTTGCTTAGGTTGCCATCCTTTTATCATTGTGTTTATTTGTCTCACAGGGTCTTGTTTTAGTGAAACGAAGTTGACTGGGTGAATGCTTTATTAAAAGCTCTGCAATAAGCCCATTTTGTCATTAAATAAAAGAGATCTTCTCTGGTACAGGTGCTTTTCAAGCCAGACGAGAAGGACTCAAGGTTTTGCACGAGGCAGAACGCTGTACCTGAGCAGGTATCTTAGCACTGCCCTGCTGAGGTGCGTGCTTGGCCATGGGGGTGGGGAGGGAGAAGGGAACAAAAAGTGATGAAGACTTATTTCCCCTCCTCTGCCTCCCCCCCCTTTAATAGGACTTGCCCTGAGTAAGGAGGGCTCTGAGAACAAGTTCAGACATGCCTGAAGAATGTGGCCTGAAAAACACGTGTGGTGGATGGAGATGTGCCCAGAGAGTATAGCAGAGGAAAAGTGGGACCCTAGTGAAATACAGATACCTGCTCTGACGTGAGACAGTTTTTTTTCCCTCCCTCTCTGTCTTCTTCTAGTCAGGATATGTATTCACTGCTTCACTTGCATCCTTTGCAAGGTGCTGGATTCTGTTTGTATTCTGTCAATTTCACCTAACAGAATAATAAAAATATTATGGCAAAAGTTACGCTTACTAATTGTCGGCATTCCTAAGGCGAGCTGTAATGGAAACTTTGGAAGAAAGAGGAGACAAAAGATAAATATGCTATAAATTCTGTATGTTTCTATTCTTTTGCATCAAAATTTGTAGTATGTGGACTTTGTTTTTACCAGAGGGTGTAATATTACACCTCTTGTGAAATATAATCCCTGCGTCAACATAAAAGCATTGTAGTTGTTTCCTTGTATTTCAGAACAGTTCATCTTTTCACTTAACTGTACCTACTTCACACTATCTCAGTCAATAACATTGGATAAATAAATCTGTATGTAATTGAAACAAGGACTTGGAAATCAAACCTGCTGATAACATTTTTGTGTCTTGCTGGTTGTGGCTTTATGTCCTCATAACACGTGAGGTATCACTGCATTTTAAAAAAAACTGGTAAGAACATATTTTGCCTTTGGTTATGATTATAATTTAAGGATAATCTTGGAGGAACGTGTAATACTGGTATTTGAGAATGAGTTTCACTGCTTATTCGTGAGGGTAAGTGTGGGTTTGATGCGGCAGTGCCGAGGCTGGAGCATTCAAATGGACTGAGGTGGCTGCTGTGCTTACATAGCAGGTGCTCACTGCCAGTGGGCGCTCTGAGTAGTGAAGGGATCTATTTTTATGGTTGCTCTTATGATAATTTCATGCTAATGTAATATTTGGTTCCTTACTGCTTTGAGATTGTGTACCAGAGTGATGCTGACTGGTACCATTCTGGCCAATTGTACTGTTATTCAGATTTTAAAACATCAAGAGGAGATGACTGAAGTAAAGCCTTGAGAAACAAAGCCTCTGGGAGTTGATTAAGTGTTCTTTTGTTGCCTTATGCAATTCTTCTCTTAATTTAAACTTGGCACATCATTATCACAGTGTCCCTGGTGTTACAGTTTTTATTTTATTCTATTTCAGACAGTATCTTTGGATAAATAAATCTATATGTGATTGAAACAGGACTCGGAAATCAAACTTGCCAATAACGTTTTTATATCTTGCTGGTTTTGGTTTTATCTCCTCATAACACATCTTTTTAGACCACAGCATGGTGTCTAAGTTCCAAGCTAGTTAGCATCTTTGATGTATGAAATTATCTCTTCAAGCAAGACAATTGACAGTTGGACAATCCCGTTGGATGTGGCCATGGTACCACTAGCAACAATATGTGCCAGCTTTTAGTGTAGAAAGATTATTACTGTCTTCTCAAGGTGATGTGTTTGGAGAGGAATTCCAGCTCCCAGTAGAGTCAGTCAGGTGCTAGGTGTGTCTGGAGACTTCTGCTGAGCTGCCTTTCATGGAAATGATTATTTCCAGGATTGTCAGCTTGTATGCACACTTGTAGGTTTGCTCAAATTAACATGACTTGGTTGCTGCAGAATACTGAATGGACTGTGTGGTTTCTAACACATGTATAATTGAGCATAATGCATGTAAATTTTGTTGTCCAATATCATCTTCAGTTTTCCAAGGGTTAAGAGAGTGTTGAAGTGATAGTTGCACACTTAATTATCTTTTGTGTCTTTACTGAATTATATTTTGGTCTTTAATATTCTTCCCTGTCATTGGGTGTTCTCAAAAATGTGTTAATTTCTGAAAACTAATTTTCTGTTAAGATTTAAACTATTTTCATTTGCCTACATTATCCTCCTGGCAGCTTTGTTAGCCACATATGCAGGGGCCTTCCCTTGAGATGCTTCTTGCACCTAGGAATCATGCACTGTCTGGAAGTTGCACAAAAAAAAATTGTACTCTGTAACAGATCTTTAGAAAAACAACAAACAAACAGAAAACCTCCCCAAAAACTCAATTTAGCTGTGAGAAAGAGGCAAATAGCCATCAATCAAACAGTCAAATTGCCTGACTTCCCTGCAAATATCTGATGGTGCTTTGCTGTGACTTAAAAGCATCAGGGAGACTTGTCTGGAGCTTCAGCAGAGAGTCAGAAATGTCTTGACACCACCCCACTAGGAGAGTAGAATATCTGCTCACACTCTTGCCTCTTCATCATCACAAAAAATGAGGATATCAGATGGAGTGGCTGAGGTACTTGTAGGGCTCTTCCCTGCCCTCTCCTGTTCTTTTTGTCTAGGAAGGTGGCAGGTCTCCCAGTCAGTTTAATGGTATTTTGGACTTGTGTATGATTCAGACAGAGCCCTCAGCTTTGCCACTGATGATCTTAAAGATACCTTTGGCTTTGTTATGGTTGGGGTGTTGCACTTGAACTCTGAGGTCTCTGCTATTTTAGGAAGTAGCATCATAACTAGGGCTGAAAGATGTGAAATAATGAAAATGAGTCAGGCAGCTAATTGTTTCAAGCAATTGCTTTAGATGTTTGAAGTGATTATAAAATTATGGAGAAGACGAAAGATTTGGTGTTTGACTGCTCAGTTGATAAACCTTGTTTTTTGACCCAGTTGTGATGTGCTTTAAAATGCCTGTTGTATTGAGTGCCTCAAGGCAGTACGTCCTGGTTCATGGAAGGCACTCCAAGGGCCGTGTAAAATAATGCAAACAGTAACTTTTAAGAAGATAAAATTCCTGATGGAAATGTTGTGGGGCTTTTTAAAATGAAGTAATGGAAGTAATGTATGCATCCAAGTAATGACAGCATCTCCTAGGGGAATCCAGTAGTCACTCCTGGGGATCTGTCCATGATGGAAAGAGGTATGCACCATCAGCGTTTTTCTGTTAATGTCTTGTCATTCAGCTTGTTAATGTCATTCAGCTTGTCATTCATCAGCAGGTGCTGATGGCTGGTGATTCTCCTGTGCCTGTACTTATTCCTCTGTGGTGACTGTCAGACAGTAAGGTGCTAGGCATCCGTGTTTCATAACCGTGTGGGAGGCTGTCATCCGAAAGCTTGGCTATCTGGCAACTGCATCAGCTGTTGCCTTGCAGCAGGCTGCTCCCTGACTTGCTCATGGGTGGAACAGTAATCACAGTGTTTGCAAGGGTGCACACACAAAGGAGAGGCAGATGTGAGTAATGGACCTTGCTGCAATCAGCCAAAACAGTTCCACATGGTGCTTCGAGAAGGCAGCCAAACCAGATTAAAGGGATCACCCCATTTCTTGGTAGACAGGCAGCAGGCAGTTTTGCAATGTTTCTTTTTGTTTGCACTGTGGGAACAGGCAACAGAGTGTTAATTGCCTGAGTTCAAGAAAAGGAGCTCTTGTGACTAATGAACTACTCCTTCACCCACAAAAACCTTGTAACTTTTAAAAGGCAAGCTCTTAATTGTGTGGTGGCTGTAGGGTGGGAGGCATTTTTGCTTTGTATTAAGCACGTAAAGTTATCAGGCACACAGGGTTCATGTGTTAGACACACAAACAAGTAATGTAGAATGTACTGTTATTGGCTTGGAAAATGATACAACTTTGTTCTTGACCTGTTGAAGGATGGTATTTATTTTTAGGGCCAGCAAAGACCAGTACTGAGTGTAAAATTTATTCTTGCTGCAAAGATGTTGACTTATTTTCCTCATGGAAGGGCCATAACCTGTTACAGCTGACATGGCATGGAAGCAGTCACTTTAGGAGGCATGCTTTGAGGGGTACAGTGCTTTTGTGTTGCCTGCAGTCATCATGTAAATAGAGTGATTAATATTGATATTGCATGTGATTGAATTCTGTGCTTGTACTCATTTTCATTTTATTCCTTTGGAAGTGTAATTCTCTGTGCTGCTGTGAAGTTCTTTGCAACAATAAACCAGATGGGCAGAAGCTTGGTGATGAGATATATGTACGGGCTGATGGAAGCCCAGCTCCGGATAAAATGGACTGAAGGTTGATTTTTGCCTCCCGATGGGGTGGGTTGTTTGTTTTTCAAGTTGAGTTTTGCTTTGCTGGGAAGTTTTGCTGTGCAGCCATCTCTAAAGGCTTCCCTTGCTGGGGGTTTTGGCATGGACGTGGGTAGGGGTCTGGCCTGTCTCCTCTATCCATAAGCTCTCCAGGCCTGAGCAACTTACCCTCTAAGAACAGGGATCGAGGAGCTGCTGTTAGCTCTGGCTTGCAAGTAAATACATGCTTTTGGTTTCTGTGGCTCTCATTCCAGCATCTTTTCAGCAGGATTAGTTGTGTGTGCATGAGATGGGTAACAGCAGTTGAAGTTTAGTGTCTGCAGACCAAGAGGTTGATGACAGTTTTATATCTCTTAGAATTGAAAACATTGGCCTAAAATAAATGTCCGTCATATTTCACATGAGTGGGATGGGATATCTAGAGAGAGTAACTTTGGGATGAGAAGACTTCTATGTCGCCCTGTTTATTATATGCTTGCAATGTTCTCCTGTGGATTGCTTGCTTTGGAGATACTGCTACTTCTGTGGACTTGAAATAAACATTAAGAGGAAAATAATGCAAAGAAATTTTTGTGCTTGCTGCAGTTGAAGCACTGTGGCTGTCTAAAGGTCAGTTAAATGGTCTCTTTGGGGTGAATGTCTACAATAGAAACTTTCAATAGTGATTTCTCATCAACTTTCCTCCCATGGCTGCACTTCCCTTTATTCCTTGTATTTCCCTGTTAATGTAGTCTTTCTTAGATGATATTCTGTCAAGTTGGTCTTACTTGGGTAACTTATCACTTACTTGACATAACTTACTTGTCTCCTGGCTGTTTTACAACAGTTTTCAGACACATTTGGACTTTTTTTTCCGTCAGTAAAGAAGATGCTTATAGATGTGACAAAAGGCAGCAAGCTTTTTTAAAAAAGATCTAATTGTTTTAGTGCTTGTATGGAGAGCCCTCATTAATTTCCAGCTAATGGTAAGCAGAAGACAAGAGTGCTTGGTGGCTTCTGTGATGACAGCTTGCAAATAAGTTGTTCACAATTTTCTGCTTGCAGGTCTCTATTGCTGGTGCTGAGGGCTCTGCTGGAGTTGGTGGGTTTCCTGGAATTTTTAGTAGAGAGAGCATGGGGAAGGTGTCACTCTCAGTAGCGGTCTCAGTTTGGGGATGTGAATCTCTGCAGAAACAGAGATTAATGTGTGAGACACTTTCTTTGCTGTTTCAATAACCTCTAAATATCGCTAGTGCCTTTAGTTTAGAAAATAAACCCTCTTCCTTCCTCCTCCGCCCCCCTTCTCTTCCCTTCCCCCACCATTCCCCACCTTGCGTAAGAACCTAATGATTAACTTGGGTGTAAGTGAGGTCACTACAGTTCCTGTAAGAGAAGAATAAAGATGAAGAGTGATCAAACAAGCTTCCATAAATCACCATCTTAAAAGCGGATCTCCATAAAGTTAACAAATAGGGACACTCTCAGGGGTTAAAGAGGATCAACCTGGTTGCAGGTTCTGTCTTCCCTTGCGAAGTACCACACCGACGTATTACTTCTGAATTTGTTTCCAAGTACTTACTTTGGGCATGATGAGCAATTTCTTGTGGTTTGGAAGTTTGAAAAGTCAATCACTGGCTGGAGATTGCTACACGGCACTGACCATGTGGCCGACTGACTTGAAGAAGCCTGATCTGAGCACTCAAAGAGGTTGTTTGATTTCTTTAGGTAGCTTGGAAATAAGGCTCTGTAATACTTGAGATACGGTATGCATCCAGGAGAGAGGCTGCTCAGACAACTTGAACTTGGTCAAAACAAACAAATAACTACATTTAAATAAAATTTTTGATACTTCTAGATTGGATGTAATATCTTTTTATTAATGGGCAAACATTTTGCACCTTCCAGTTTCAAACAGCCCTTATACTCATCAGATGACATTTTAAAAAAACGTAAATGTTAGGATAACGTGTCTAGACTTCTTCCAAACCAGTATTTCAGGGACTAGAGAAGCTTTGAAAATTTTACAATGTTCATGAAACTTAACTGTTCTTTCTACCCCATTCTTCAAATATAATGTCAGTCACAGAGCTATACAAGACACTCAGTTTCACGTGAAACTTTGTGTTTAATGCTTCTCATTACTTATATTCTTGGTACTGATTTGCCAAAAAATCTGAGCACTAAGAGCATGCTTGATTTTTTTTTTTTTTTTTTCCTTTAAACTTAAAGCTATTTGAAATGTAAGTAGAAGAAAAATAAGAAAATGTCTAGGTGACCCTAGAAATAGAAGTTGGGAAGGGGAGTAGATCACATTTAAAAAACAGGTGTAAAAATTATTGCAACCATTGTTTTTAGGACAGCATTTGCATCTGTATGTTTCTAGCCTGTTTTCTACCTGTTTAATGCAGCGAGAGGACAGTAGGTTATTTTTGGTGTTTAAAGTAATGTTACAGGTTCAGCATCAGGGCCTTATTGTGAAAGATTGCATGCAATCTTCCACATACACGCACGTACACATGTAGTGTGCTCCCAAAGGACTAAATTGTGTCAGACATTAAGAATGCAAACCATTTGTGGGATTTTCCTCTCTTCGTGCATCTGTTTTGCAAATACAGAACTGAAAGCTTTAAAGGGAGATTGTCCACTTATTAATCTCTTGGAAGAGAGGCTGTTAAGTGGTAATGTACCACTTTCACAAATGTTATCTGATCCATCCAGCCTTATTTAAAATCCAATTTAGAAAATCCTTCCCCTCGGTTACTGTACAGCAGTAGAGTGGCTGATGTGAAGTTTGACGTAACTGAAATAGAGAATAGTTGTTTTTAGGATGCAGGAGAAATATGGTGCTTACAAGATGGATCAGCCACTGGGGTAGCACATTTTCTCCATGAATGGCTTGAGGGTTTTAGGTGGTATCTGCCAGTTTGTGCCTCTTGTAAGGGCTTCCCTTATCTACCAATTTCTGTCCTTTCAGCTATTGAGTTTGTTTTAACTGACACAAGCATGGGAATGATGATTTTTTTTTAAAAAAAACTTGATTAATTAGTTTGGTATGAAAGCCACCCCTAATAAAGAAAAGTTAACCTACAGAGAAAATGATATTTTGCTAAAACAAGCTCTAAATGTAACATTGTTCTTAAAATAAGAAAAACCAAACAAAAAACTCACAAGAAATCATATGAAACAAAAAAACCCCACCCAACTGTATAGCTGGGTACAGAAAATCTCAGTATGAGGAAAAATTGATTATTCATAAGAATTCAGTGATGCCATGTAGACAAAGAGAATAGTTAAATGCATGAAAATAATGAACTGAGGAAGCACTGCTTTGAAGTGTCAGTAGGTGAAAGATAATAAAGGTGGAAATACAGGTGACTATTCTACTGAGGTTAACTCTTTGTGAAGCAGAAACACTTCCTCTTTCAGACGCATTTGAATTTTTGACACCTTGAAGTTTCTTCTCATCATAGTGCTGGTGTAAACCACATGTTACTGTGAATGCATTAACATTACAATTGAAATCCCAAGGCTTTATAAGGGAAAAGGCTCATTAAGTTGTCCATGAGTGTTCCTATGTCTAGTGCTGTTGTGAAAACTATTTTAATTTGATAGTGAATTACTCTATAATAATGATGAAGTTAGGTAGACTGGAAAAGTAAAATGGTGTGGAGCTGCCTTTTTGTAAGTTTAACTTCATCTGTTTTCCGCTTGGAAAACTTGATTATGGAGATGTGGGGGTTGGAGCGAAACCTGCCAAAGGACATACCCCTTGGTAAGAAGTTAAATGGTTTTTTTTGCACTTTTTGTATGTATTATGTCACATATTATAGAAATGATGGTAATAACATCTGGGTCCCAGAAGACTAGTCTGACCAGCAACCTGGGGCATTTATGTGACAGATCATAGCCAGTTTTGAACACTTGTGCATTAAATGCATTTGGTGTGTCTTGAATATTTTGTATCTTGAGGTATAATAAGAGCAGTGTCATGAAGGAAGAACTTCATTGTTGTGTTAAGCATTGACACTGCTGAGACTTTCTCTGTCTGTGTTACGTGTTGTCCTCTCCAAACAAATGTTTAGAGGGTCAAATAGGATTGTTCAGCTAACCAGTCTGTGTAGGACCATGTATTGATGGGTGAGCTGTGCAACCCTACATCCCACACCACACTGTATTCCTCACCGTCCTCTCTATTGTGGCACTCGCTTTCTTTTGTCCAATGTCCTATCAATTATTAAAGAGCCTTGTATTCCTTAAATCCGTGGTGCCAAATGCAGTCCTGCAACTGGTTCTCCCCTGTATGGTAGCTGTATTTCCCCAAACCTGTGCCTTGCGTGGTGTCATTTGCTGCCAGGTGGTACACTAGTGTGTCACGGATGGGGAATGTTGGTCCAGCCTACTATTTGCAGTGTCTTTTTGGTGCCCTGGCACCTCCCAGAATATACTCAGATACAGCCAGAGCACATGGTGGGGCCCTCTCATCACCTGTAGTTTTCCTCACTTTTGCTATGGACTTGGAAGTTTTTCTGGCAAGGGGCAGGTAGTACAGTGCAGGTGCAGGGAGGTTGGATCAGAAGACCCCACTGTGGTGCCTTCCAACTTTACCTGTTCTGTGAATCAGTGGTGAGAAAGAAGGGGACCAGGGGGATTGGAGAGAGGAGTGAGACGGAAAATGGGAAGAACGAGACTAAAGAGGTGGTCTTCAGCCATGCATCATGAATTACAGACTGAGTCCAAGTTCCATAATTTCCACAGCTTCTGGAGTTTTTGCCTCTGGAGACCGAAACAATTTCCTATTCCTGCTATGTATTAAGCTGCAATATGTATTTCACTTGAGCAATAAAACAAAATTAAATTGTTTCCCTAAAAAAAAAAAAAGGTTTTTGTAATCTTGTGAATGACTCCATAGCTAACATTGGAACTATTTTGTGTTCAGTGCTATTATACTTCTGTAAGCAAAATGGTAGTGTTTTAAAGACTTGTTTTGAGTAAAATTTCTCCTGTAAAATGTGTATGTTAGAATAGTGGTATAAAAAAGAAACCACACAACAAATTCAGCATGGTTGTGTGAGTTGGAAAATTCTGGGAAATGTATTTCCTCTGCGGTTGCATTAATTTAGTGAAAACATCTGTATCTGTTAGTAGCACCAGTAAGATTTCTTTTGGGCTTCTCTTTGGAGCTGTTAATGGGTGTGAGGAAATACATGTCTCTAAGTGGGGTCTGCAGGCAGTCTAGTGAGGAGCGTGTGGGGGGTCTTGCGATGCACGAGCCAGGTCTCAGATGGATGAGCTCTCCTGGCCATAGTTGTGCCATTTTCTGCTGTTTGTCCCCAACGCCCTGCATCTTTCTGCCCTTGTGTTTTGACGTGGTTCCACAGCAGAAATTACAGGCTGGGTTGTGTCCTCCTATGTCTTTTTCCAATTTGCAGCCCATTATACTGGCTGAAGCTGCTGCTGCTGAGCTTCTAAAGTCCTGTTGCTGTAGCTGAGGCACAGGCATCTGCGTGGCTTGCCTTCTGCTTGCAAGATGTCGATGTTAAGTGGCTGGGACAAGTCTCTCTGGTGGTGTGTGGGAGCTTTACCTCAGGTTTTGGTAAAAGTGTGTTGGCAGTAACTAGCTGTACATTCCTTTGTGCTATCGGGGATCCAGAGAATGTTTTGAGGTTGTGTTGTCCTCCTGCATGAGGCCTCCTTATTAAGAGTCGGGGTGCTGGACCAGCCTGAAGCTGAAGTGGCAATTGTTCTCCCACCCCAGCTCCTGTTGCTGCCTAGCTGCAGAAGGGCCAAATGCTGTGGTATGCCCGTGGGTGCTTTGTTTCCGCAGTAGTCATCCTGTGTGCTCTGTACAGGAGGGAACGCATGGCAAAGGGGGTTGATTCCCTACGAAGCCTAGCCCTGCATGGAGGCAGGGACAAAGGTCTTGTGTGTGGATTTTTCTCAACTGCAGCTTTCAATGGCCAGATACCACTATGCTTTCATTCTTGCCAAAACCCTACTGTGCCTAGGCAAAGCTGTTATTTGCATCAGTGAAACAAAGCAATTTTCAGTGAACAGATCTACCGTGACTACAGAAGTTGCAAACTCCTGTTTGAGTACAATTTAAAATGTCTTGGCCAGCATGTCTGAATGTGTACTTAGTGTGAAGAAAAGCCTTAGTGGGCTGAGAAAAACGAGTACTGGAATCATCTGGTTTTCACCACTTTTTGCTTTTGATTTTACCACTTTTGTTTTCTGCTGGAAAAAGACTTAGTGGTTCTTTGAGCTGTTGGGAGACAACTTGTGGGTATCTAAGAGGAATGTGGTTTTCAAATCCAGGGTGGAAAAGATTCCCCACATTGAATGTTTGGTGAAAGTTTCATTGTCCGAGTTTTGAAACAGTACATGGAGATGATGTGTTGTGTCACTAACAGTCCATAGGACATATTAATATATTCTCATTTATGTGGAACAGTTCTACACTCAGTGCGTGAGTGGAATTAATGAAGCTGCTGTATGCTGGTGTAATAAAGTAACTAACTTCTGGTGATATCCTGTTTAAGCAATATCTTTTGATTAGTCACTGTATCGGTTGCAAATCACTAAAGAAGAGAATTTTTTAGGGTATAGGAAGAAGCTGGCAGTATTTTGAGTCCTGTTGCTTCTCACTTAGTACAGGTATTTGGTTGTCTTTCTTGCCTCACATAATGTATGCAGCTTTAAGGTCACACTGAATGATTTTTACTGTGCTCAAAGCTCTGTGTTTGCTGACGCTGTCAGTCATGTCTTCACCAGCAAAATGATTTTATTAGGTTGTGACAAACACTAGGTTATGTTCACTGGGTGTGATGGCTATCAAAAGAGTTTGCACGGATTAGTTCAAGAACAATCCTTTTTATTTAAAACCCCCTTGTTTTTTATTAAAATGTGCATTTTTTCTGCCATTGCAGTAGTCTACTACGTTATGCTGTGCCAGTCTCTGTAGGTTTAAAAGAAGTTTTTTGTGAGGGATATAAGTTGGTTCCTAGATGTAATGGTAAAGAATTAGGGTGAGAAAGAATAACAAGGTCTGGGTCATGCTGGCTGAAGTGCTTGTGTGTCAGTCGAGAGCCATTCTAAATCCATTTAACTACCACCATTTTAAATGTGACCAACAGACAAATAGGCACACCTTTGCATGTAGTAGTATATTGGGGAAAAAAAGATGTTTTCTTGTTTCACTTTGGAGTTTTATAGTAGTTCTTAAGTGATACTGGAGCAACAAATGTTGCCTAAATGAAAGGGCCTCGTTACTGCTACAACATACTGGCATTTTATTTGGTTCATATTGCCTTGCTTGTGCTGCACCCAGCAGATGAACACAAGTTGCACTTTGCCACGAGTAGGATATTGTTTTTACTGTGAAGTGGGGGAGGGTGTTGTCAGAAGTGTCCCTGAAGACATCCTGTGGCATTAGCTAGGAAGCTATTTGGGCTTGTCTGCCTAAAGCAGGTGTGTTCTCTATTTTAATGATGTGTTTGCATGCATTTGCTGAGTGTTGGCTTTCATTGCATGTTCTGTTGAAACTAACAGTGCCAGGTCTGTCTGCACAGAACATATGGATATGCTCTGCTTCCATCTCATTGATGTTATGTGCCAAACAAAATCTGTTAAAGCATGGAAAGATTGATTTTACAAAACATAGCTGGTCAGTGAGTGATGCAGTTGATTCTTAAAAGAGAAAACCAAAGCATGAGTGTTGCTCTGTGTGAAACTACTGCATCATATGGAACTTAATCCCTGATGCCTACAGAGAACACGCACGAAGGTCAGCAGGAAAAAATAGTGTGCATCAGTTCCCTTCTTTTTTCATCCTTCATCTTTCTCTGGTCAGGAGTCCTTTTTCTGGTGGTGGCTGGGATTAGCAGAGAGTTACAACTGAAATGCTGGCAGCAAGATATCGTGCTGCTGGGCATTTGAGTGTGAACCCTTGCTTGTGGTTCCTGTTCTTCTTTCTCAGAAACCCGTTTTTTCCCAGGATGAGTATTTGGGGTAGCACGGTGGAATCTGGCTGCCTGGGGCTGAGTGGTAACTCCTGAACAAGGGGATATCTCATCTCTTCCCTCTCTCTCCCAGGTGAGTCAAAATTTCACCCCTAGGAGCCAAATGATACTTAATGGCTGGATATTCACAGATGAGTCAGTCTCTTAGGGGAGTGGGTGGTACCAGTGAGAGTGATGGCACCAAAGCCACGTGGGATTGTGGCCTAGGACCCCACAGCTTTGCACAGATATCCAGTCCAGTTCTGCTGGTGAAAAGCATGACTTCATGTGTATTCTGATATCTGCCTTCAAATTGGTGGGAATGTAATTAAACAGAGGTTTGTTTTTTTTTTTTTTTTGTTCCTAGTGTAGCCTACTTTTCATATCATAGTGGAAATGCCTTGTCAAATTTGAAAAGCCTTTAGTTTTTTCTTTCTGGTTCTGGCACAGTGATCTATTTTTCATTGTAGTGAAGTGTGTTTGACCTACTGTCATCATGCTTGTATCTCTTTTATAAAAGACTTTTTTGGTTAAACCTGAATGATGTTATGCTGTATTGTGCTGTGTTCTGGTCATTTTTTCCCTTTTCCTTTTTTTTTTTTTTTTTAGATACATGACATGTGATCACAACTCACTTTTCTGTAACATTACATTCCAATTTTGCCTCTAATTTGAAGTCTTAAAGCTATGTCATAATAAGAACCCGGTGATGGAAAAGGGTAGAAATAAGTTTCTCTTTCCCCACCTCAATTTTTCATGAATTATCTGAAAAGGAGCTATTAAAAAGAAAGAAAAGTCAGCTCTACTTTCAGTTTTAGTTGAAATTTTGGAATTAAATACCAGTAACTTCTCAACTATTACAGAATTGCCTTTATCACTGTTTATTGTACACTACTATTTGTCCATGTCAAATCTCTTTTTGGAGTTCTGATGCAAGTTCACTCATTGTCAACCAAAGGTACAATTTATAAATTAATTTACTCTAGCAATTTTCCATTTGATAATAATGTCTCAAGCTGGATTAGTAAACCCATGAGAGCAGCTGTGTGATTCATGTGATTCACCATGATCTATTTCCTGGTATTACAGGGTCTATTTTTTGCTGTATTTTTTTTTAACCAGTCTGTAAAAGCTTTGGTTCTATCTTTGGCTTAAGTCAATATCACAATTCAATATTAGTGTATAGCTTTTTGTTCTTCCCCTCTACCTCCCCAACTCCAATTACTCTATATAGAGTTTTGCCTTTTGGGGAAAATCTCATGTTACTATTACAGAAAACATTAAAACTAAGAGTAGCTTTCACTAGTGAAGAGCGACAGTTTTCTGAAGCCTTAGAATAGGACCCCACCCTTACTGTGAGAATGGTGAGGCACTGGAGCAAGATGCCCAGAGAAGTTGTGGGTGCCTCATCCCCAAAAGTGTTCTAGGCCAGGTTGGATGGGACTTTGAGCCACCTGGTCTAGTTGAAGGTGTCCCTGCCCATACTGGGGGAGTGGAGGGAGGGATGTGGAAAGAGGTGATCTTTAAGATCCCTTCCAACTCAAACCATTCTATGCTTCTAAAAGTGATTAAAAGGGAAGCTGCCATCTACATTTTGGTGCTATGTATCACAGCCATGATAGTCCCGTGTTCTGTGCTGCCTAGCTAAGTGTCCTGTCCTGAGTGTTTGCCAGAAAGGAGTAAGTTAAGCAGTGTAAGAGGAAAGATGACACGTTTTATTTCCTTTTGTGGGCTTCCTCAAGCCTTAAACCATCTCTGAGTTTGTCAGGGTCAGGCTTGACTTCTGTGGCGCTTTCATGAACCTCTTCACCTTTCCCTGAACCTGTGTATGGATGATGAACATTCGTTGCACACTGCTGTGTGAAGAATCACTCCTTTATTGCTTGTTTGGACCTGTTAGGTGCTCGCTTCACTGTCTCTCTGATTCCTGTGTTGGAAGAGATGACGTGCAATCCGTGTTCTTTCTGGCCACTTCTGGTTTCGGAGGCCTTTATCATGTCCTTCTCCCCAAAGTATTTTCTTCTGTAAAACTTATTCCATGTCTGCTTAGTTTCCTGAAAATATTTTTTGAGAAAAATATGAGTAAATTTTTCTGACTTTTGTAAAGAGAGGTCTTGCCTTACAAAACTCCTGGAGTATTGGAAGGGTTCAGCAAGCTCTTCTGACTCTTCCTGGGCATAGTTCCTGATTGTGAAGTGCTAAAGCAGTAGACTTGTCCTCAGATTTACTGTCTAGACCAGGGTAATAGGCACTGCCAGAATGGTTGCAGTCAGTGGCTTTGTAGGAGGACTGATGAAAAGTGTAGCATAACACAAGAGCTGTCAGTCTGAGATTGTATCTATACTGAGCAACTAAAGGTTAAACATAGTCTCTGTTTCCCTTCTAGTCAGGGTAGCTTACAACCCAAATTTACCCACGAGTTCTTTTATTACAAGGCAAAGCTTTCAGTTTTGCGTTCAAAAAACTTCTAAGGGATTTATGGATGGATTTGAATGGAATGAATGGATTTATTTTGAGGTAACATGAATGCATGAGTGTGGAGCCTGTTTTTCCAGGCTAAATATATTAGTTGAAAATACTGAAAATAGAAACATGTTGCAAAAGCCTTTCTGTGCAACTGCCAGTCAGGGGAGATTACAGAGGGTACAGTAAAGCGCTCATTATCGAGGTCGAAGGCTTCACCGTTTCCCTCTGTCCTGCTGTGACCTTAATGAGAGAGCTGCCCTTTGCATCCCAGCTGGCAGGGATGCTGGCAGAGCCCAGCAATTTGTCTGGTTCCATCCCTGAGAGGTGGGTCAGACTGACAAAAAACTTCTGTACCATTCTGGCTGCTCTTGCTGATGCCTGTGCTCAGCAAGGCTGTACCTAGTGCCTGGTGAGGCAGCACCTTGTGCCTGCTTCATTAGGATGCAGGTGCTCAGACACAACCACAGAAGAGTTGCTTACAGTGGACTACATGGGGAAAGCTTACTTTATAAATGATCTGCTTAGTCAGGAGACATTTTTTCATGGTGATAATAAGCAGGTCTTGCTCTTTGATTCTGTGTTGTTTTGTTTCTTTTAGTGATTGATACTTCAGACGGTGACAGTGTTATGACTAATTGTGAAATTACATGACAGTAAAAAGTAGAATGAGGAAGTTTTTTCACATATGTGCTAGACAATAATACAAAGATCTCTTGAAGGCATTTTCTTGGAAAACTAAGACCTTGGAGCTCTTTTCTGGCCCCTAAATGTGGCTCACACCAGTTGATAACTAAACTTTCATTTTGGAAACTTTTGGAAAGATAAATGTGAAAACATTGATGATAGCTAACAATCAGGCATGTGGATCCTAGAAAGTCAGTTCTTACCTAGACTCAAATTATTAGTGAAATAAGTTTCTACTGACTGCTCTAGATTTAATTTTTTACCCGCCTTTTAAAGAACCTTGAATTCCGTTGTTAAAGTCATCCCTGGTTCTGTTCGTAATACTGCAGGAGGAGAATGACATCTGTGATATTACTGTGTAAAAACCTCCCCACTGTGTTCTGTATTAAAGAAAACTGTGGATTTATTTTCTTCTCCTTGAACTTTTCTTATTTCTTTTCACCCTGTATCTGTCCTACTGAGCTACCTCAGCTTTCAGCTGCCTTGCAGACCCTTTTTCCTTATTTTCATTTGCCTTCTCAAGTGCTGGTTCATCTGCTTATGTGAAGTAGTTATTTTCTCTTTCTAGTGTTCTTTTGCTGCCTTGATTCCTTCCTACTTCTTCTTTGATTAATTTCTTCCAGTCCTGGGAATAGAGGAAATGATGGGAGGAAGCTATCACAGTAACTGTTATAAAATGATGTGGAGTATAAATGACAGCATGATGGCACATACTTTGGGGTGTGCCAAAGACTCTCATGGAACTGATTATCTTTCAAGGCCTGGGAGGGATGAAGTCGATGTGTGCAAGGAATCTTTGGATATTAAAAGTGGCAACTGTATAGACCCTGAAGAGGACACCAAAATAAGAGTAACTTTTAGGTGGGAAGGTCAGTTTTAAGGTGATGAGGCAAAGATGACTTTGGCAGTCCTATCCTAACCGGCTATCCAAGGTCCCAGGGAGCCCCTTAATGGGATGAGGGTTCTTGCTGAACCTTGGTTCTGCCCTGAGATGCCAGGTGCTGCCTGCTTGTTAGAGTCGCCCAACAGAGGAGAGTACATGATCATAATAATGCTTTGTTTCCTTGAGACAGTGAGCAATGATCCCCGTGTTCCTGCCATGCGAAGGAAAAGGTCTTGCTTGTACTTGGGAGTTGTTCCTCTGTTCAAGTGGCTTGTGCCCCTCCCACTTCCTGGTGTCAACTTTTGGCATTGTTTGAGTTGTCCTGAGAATCTGTTCAAGTTCTTGAATGTACGGAAAGTAATCCCTGCCTCATTCCAGTTTCCCCTCCCGGTGCCTTCCTCCGTTCCTGGCCCTATCTCTCTCCTCTTCCTTGCTCTCCGCCCCCTGTGCCCTGCTGTGTCCGAGTGTAAGGACTCTGTTCTGGCTGTGCTATCACAAGAGAAGGCAGCGAGAGAGGAAAAAAGAGGTGGTGAGTCAGCTGTGCCTGTAATACATTAGTTAATTGTTGCTCTATGGTAGGTAAATTGTTTGGTAATGTCCGACACAGAAGCTGAGCAAAAAGCGTGAAACTGCTTAACGACTCTGCTCGTAAAACACACCTCTCTAGTTCTTGGGGAGCCAGGGATGGCACTGCTCCATGGCTGACGTCTCAACAATAGAAATGTTAATTCTCTCTGAATAGAAAACCTTGATAGTTGTGGCTAGGACTCAGGCCTCACCCTTAACTCCCTCAAAGTTGTTTCTTTCTTCCCCTCAATTCTTATACAAAATAACTTTCTTAATCGTGGCAACAGACTGAGATTGGTATCAGCGTAAATCCAAGTGTAAGCTCTGTCCTAATGTTTTTGCATGAATGCAAGGTATTGAATGTCTTCTGGGGTGCTTTGCATGGTGGTTATTTTAGACAGAAAAGTCTAGACAGTTCTTAGGATCTATTGCACATCTCTACACCTGCCAAAATTTGGGAGAGAGTTTTGTTCAAATTACACTGCTGTTCCTCAGAAAGGTTTTCACAACACGCATAACACTAACTGAACTGCTCTATCTCACTCTCCCGCCCCCAAAAAATCTCTGCTACTAGTGTTCTAAAACTTGAACAATATTCTGAAATTGCTATTTTTATTTCTACCTTTCCTCATTCTCTAACAATAATGTAAATAGGAAGGATATTCTTTTGTGCATGGTTTTGTTGTATGTGCAAGAAATAAAGATTTCACACATATGATTGAGACAACGGCTTTTTAAACACACTTTGAGCCTAAAATTAATAGATTAGCTTTGAGAAAGGCTCTTCAGTGGATAAAGGAGATAAATATAGATACCTTTTTTCAATGTCAGTCTTAATTGTCTTTTTTCAGAATTACAGAAAACTACTTTCTTGCTTGAACCTGCTAATTTTGCACTGTTGAGAATGACCTGGCATGTGAGGAAGTATCTTTCTAAGTAATGTAAGGAATTATCTAAGTAATGTGGACTTGCTTTTTATAGTTTTTAGTTCATCTCAGTTCTTCAGCAATATCCACAGACTGCGGTCAGCAATACCAAGTCTCCATAAGGTTCTGAAGCTCATGGAGAAAATACATGGAAAATTATAGATGTTTGGAAGAAGGAAAAAATGAGCAGTTAATTTAGACTACTAGTGACATTTAAATGCTAATTTAAAAACTTTGCTTAAATATTATTAAAATTTATTGAACTGGATTATGAGTCCTTTTTCCTCCCTCCTCCCTTCCCTCTTGGAAGTGTGGTTTGCACATGATGTTTTTGATTTGCATATAATGTTTAAACATTTCATTCATATGATGGAAAATTAAATGATAGGCTATAAAATGTGGTTGCAATCACAATTAAAATGTTTAATATTTCCCCCTAGGTTTCTTAGTGAAAATAATAACAATGTTCCTAATGTTGGTAAGCTCATCTTAAACTATCTACCAATACATGATTTTGTGGGTCTGTCTTCACTTCCTGCTTTGCATAGTTTTGGTCACTTAATCCTAAATACATGTCTAGCTGAGCAGCTGTGCCACTGTGTTGGCTGTTCTGAGTCAACATTTGTGCAATTTTGTAGTATTTTATTTTATAAAATATAGTCCTACAGTGTAATTGTAAAAGTATTTTTTTTAAGGACTCTTCTTTAAAAAAAAAATTTAAAAGTAGCACTTCAGGTTGTAGTAAACCTTCAAGAATGGGCAAGCATGAGTTAAAAAAAGCACAGGCAAACTAAAAGCCACAGTTATATTTCTTGGGGAGGATATATACATTTGAGTCTCCATGTTTTAGCATAGAATTAAGTTCTAGAAAGGATAAGTAGGCAAAACCCACACTGCATCAAAAAAACTTAAAAAATAAAACCTTAACTGCATGCTGAATGAAGTGTTTTATTTTAGATGTTTGTATAGTTTGTAATGGAAACTATGGGCTTACAAGAGTAAATGATGGGAAACAGTGGTCTGTGAGGCAGCAGTAAAAATTGGGAATGCCAAATATGTGCACTGTATGTCAGCACTGGTTGTGAATTTGTTTGAAAAAATAAATTGTCAAACAATGAAGGCCAGTTATTTTTTTTTATTACTTTTCCTGGGAAAAGAGTTTGTATAGCCTAAGGGGGAATTTGGTGCCTGTGGGAAAGAGAACAGTGTGCTCAATTTTCAAAATTTGTGCAGCTTTGCCAAGACATATGGGAAGAAACAAGAGTGCACCCTAAACGACTGTAGCCCTGGGAGACTCTGCTACTCTTGCATGCGGGTTTCCCCATTCATAATTATGCTTAAAAATCAAGCTGTGGGCACTGGTAGCTGCACGGGGAGGAGTTGCGCTTGCTCAGCCAGATGTTGAAATACTCTAATAATTGAGCTTGCCCGAGTCATGTAAAGGGGTGTCTGTCCTCATTAACTCGAAAACGCAAGTGGTGTGTGCTTAGTCGGCCTGTTCCTTTGGGAGCCCATCCTCTGCACAGCTGCTGTGAGCAGGCACTTGCAAGGGAGCAGTGGCTGCTCCTGCCGCTGTTTGGAAGTGAGAGGTTTCATGTGACTCCTCAAACCCTCTTTGTGATTTGCGTCAAATGTTTTCTTGGGGGTTGAGTGTGCTGGGAGTGCTTGTTTTCCAGGCTGCTACTGCGGCTCCACGAGTGGAACTGAGTGCTGGTGTTTTGGCTCTCATTTCCCTGTAGTTCAGGATGCTGTTCGCTGTTCGCGTTTCTCATCTGCTGCATTCCGTATCCTGTCCATCTCAATGGTTTCCTTTTGAACCAGCGTTGTGCATAAACATCCTTTATTCAACTAAAGGTTCAACCTTTTTTTTTTAAAAAGGAATGGTGAAACAATGTAGCTGTTGTGGACGATACAAAGTAGATGTCAAATGTGTAATATGAATTTTTCTCATGTCAACTGTTTTCAATGAATGTGGTGTATTCCTGCTGAATAGACCTAATTGGGTCCGTTCCTTTTGCTCTAGCCAATATGTCGAAGGGGAACAGAGTTACAAGAGCACTGCAACATTTTTAAAATAACGCATCCATCCAAATTCCCCCCCAGATTGTTGCTGCTCACAGGCTCTTAAAAAACAGAGGAAATAAAGAGAATACACAAGGAAACAGGATTAGCACATGAAGCTTAGTAAAATAAGATGAAAACCAGAAACACTTCCTGTAATCACTTGGGAAAACCTACTGTAGAGAACAGGATCATAGAATCACAGTTTAAAGTGAGGATTTGGGGGATATTGCTGGGACAAAATAGTCTAAACTGTTTTAAAAATACTTCTATCTAGAAAAATGAATTAGATTTCTTACTGGTGTGTGTTGTTGATCCTTAGCAAGGGTAAGCAATGGCTGCTTCAGGACGCTGCAGGGTCTTATAAATCAAAGTAATAATGAGACTTGTGCCAAACATCCTTTTGATTGCTTTGCCTTTGTGGTTTTTTTTTTTTGTTCATTTTCCTTCTCATCATTTTATGCTTTTGTTTCTTTGCTTGTTTAACTAGGCTTTGGGCAAGATCTTTGTTCTTGCCTTGCCTTGAATTGATTTCTTTTTTGCCAGTTGGTTTTTTTTTTTTATGTTTCTTTGGATGCCCCTTAGGGTTTGGGTTACCCTGGTGTCTATGTCCCTTGGTCACTTTGCCTGTGCAGATAACAAAGGCACATTTCTACTGGCTGAGCTTCATCCACAAGGAGCAGGCAGGTTGTGCATTGCCTTAGGTGACCCAAAGATCCCCATAACTTATGTGCTCTATTTCTATGCGCCCGTGGTACAATCTCTGTCACACTGCAATTTTCTTTCATCATTTTGCATTGTATATTGCATAAACTTAAAATTTCTGCCTCTTTCATGGTTTTTTTTGTTTTGTTTTTTGTTTTGGTTGTTGGGGGTTTTTTTGTGGTTTTGTTTTGTTTTGTTTGTTTGTTTCTGATGTCCCCTTGTCTCTCTTTTGTGTTTTGGTAGGCCTGGATGATTGCCTGCAGCAGTATGTCCATAAATTTGAACGGGAGAAGATAAATGGTGAACAGCTGTTACAGATTTCTCACCAGGACCTTGAAGACTTAGGTATCTCACGGATTGGACACCAGGAACTGGTTCTAGAGGCTGTGGATCTCCTGTGTGCACTGGTTAGTTGAGTGGTGAACAGATATGCAAAGAATTTTTAAAGGGCTTTTTTGGGTGAATAACCAGAGCAAGATTGATAAAACCAGAATACCTTTGTCTCTTGCTTTCTGTTACACATCACAGTAAAAGAAAAAAGTAAGAATTTGTTTAATTCTTGCAAGTTTTGTATTAATAGCTCTCCAACTTTTTCCTGATAAGAGGCAACTTTAATTCATTTGGTTGCACTTCCGAAGGAAGAAGTTGTCTGAGTGACATTGGTAGATCTTGTGGCTCGTGTTAGTGAACAGTTTGCCTTAGAAGACGGAAGACATGCTGTTGAAATGACAGGTGACAGAAGTTCCTCACATCAGTCGAAATGGGTTTAGGGTAATTCTGTAGCAAACCTAGGAAGTGAAGAAAAATTAGTTCTTGAGGGATATTTAACCACTTCAGTTACAGTCTAGTTGAACTCTCATTGGATTCAGAGCGTAAGCTGTTCCTTTGTCCTGCTCCTGGTATATAACTGTGGATACTTTGAAAACAAGCATACTCTGAAAAGAATAAATATATTTTGGATTGTTTTACTAGTGCAGGCTTTTTTAAAAAGCCATCGTTTGGTCACAGTCTTGAAGGCCTGTTTGATGTAATGCAGTGCAACGAGCACCAGAGGTATATACAGTTACATCAAGGAGGAGTGTGGGAAAGCCTGCCTGATGATTCCTTGGCCAGCTCTGGCCTGTCTTCCCTACATTAGGCAAGGCTTGCAGCACTGAGCATACGATTATTAAAATGGAGAGTCTTTATTGCCTGTGTGATATGTGCTTTATTTGCTGCAGAGAGGTGCTATATGGAGTGTTCCTATTCCACAACCTGGAGCAAATTGTACTGAAGGAAGCGTATTTAATGAAATCTCTTCAAACAATCTAAAATGTTTCTCAAAGGGTTACTCTTATACTTGAAAGGCATTTTATTTCCTTTAGCTATTTCTACCAAAAATTTTTAACATTAACTTGAAGACCTAATTGAAGAATGTAACTAGACTGAAAAGCAGTTCATGGCGTGGGAAGGAACTTGCTGGGCAAATGCAGGGGGCTGGTGAGTTAGTAAATGCAGTGTGGGCTGTATATAGTCCTGACTGAAGTAATCTATGTGGCAATCCCCAAAGGCACTTTTTTATTCTCTTAAAAATATTAGAATAAAGTGAACAAAGCTGGACAACTGCCAGAACCTAAAGCTGTGTTTTATCTCCTACAATTTCCTTCTAATTTCCTTTGTAGACAAAAGTTTTGACCTCAGACCCATTTCTGGAAATCCTTTGTGAAAAGCAGCTCAAGTTAATGCATTAGACAGATATTGCATATAACAGCTGAAATGTCCTTTTTCCCTTTTTAAGAGGTGAAGGAAGAATTCCTGTGTTTTCAGTATGCCCTTTGCCGCCTTCTTGATGCCTGTTCCCTTGATTTTTTGGAATTGCATAGAATCACCACTGATTTTGTTTCCAAGGGGATACTAAATGCTAGTGACAACTAATTTCTTTTTTGTTGTTTCTTCTTTTTGTGCAAGAGAGAGGTTTCCTGATTCCACCTGTGTTAGTTCTTTGCAAGTGGGAATGTTTATTATTTAGTGGATGTTTTATGGATGCTGACACTTCCCCAGCTATTGGGGCCTTGTAAGCAAAGGCACTGTTTTAATTTTTTTTTTTCTTTTTTTGATCTTTTTTTTTCTTTTTGTTCCCCCTTTTTTGACCCCACTGCCACCCCCACTGTGCTGTCAGCTCACACTGTGGAAATGTGGCATTGTCTGGGCCAGCCTGATGTCACTCTTTGAAGGTTGTCATTCTTCGCAGAGAAAGGCTGAGAGGGGGTTTTGCTGGTGTCCCAGTCCTGGAGTTCCCAAGAAGAATTTCCCTTTTTATCTGGTTTTGCCTTGGCAGTTTCCCAGCTGAGTTTCCTTCAGATCAGTGCTTTGGTTCCCCCACAGCACAAGAACACATGTGACTCTAAAAGAGAGTGAGGCAGCTCTCTTTGGAACATCTTTCTCCTGCAGTATCTCTTTTCTAGCATTCACCACAGACACCTTTGTTCCAGCCTCAGTAATCAGTCACTAAATAGAGTGTGAACATAGCCCTTTCTTTGACAAATGACACCAAACGCACCTGATTTTTTAATTAAGTTTTTATAGTTTTTAGTTTTGAGTACTATTTGGTAGCACCAAGCTAAATATATGTCTGTAAGTTTCTGGTGTGAAAGAGAAATTAATGCATCTTTCTCCACTGCTTTGGTGATGAAGCAGTGCTCCCTCACGTCCTCGTAGCAGTGGCTGCATATGCAACATCCCGAAGAGTCAGCAGGAGAGTGTGGACTGGGATAAACACATTTCTGTTGCTCTGGAGCTGGTCTAATAGAGTTTTCTGAACAGGTGTTGAAGACTTATTTGAGGAATTTAGAAGATGTATCAAAGGACCTGAATTCCCTCTGAAGAGGGGGGGAAAAAAAAATTGAGTGTTTCAGCTTTTTGTTGACAGTACTGCTTGGCGTGGGGGGGGAAGGGATGGAAGAAAGATCGTGTTTCTTTGTTAAGTATTTGGGGAAGGGGAGAACAAACATACATAACTTTGCTTTTCAAACCACAAAAGCAGGGACAGAAAACAAGCTTTTGAGGGCTTAATGAATATAAAAAAACAATGCAAGCAAGAAACTATGCAAATATTTTCACTTTGAATGTGTTCTTTGGATTTGATTTCTGAATCTTTGCCTACACTGTATGATGGGAGAGTTTCTAAACAAAAAAGCAGTGCATTTTTCTTGAGATTAGAATAAAGAGATATTAATTACATACAATCAAAAAACCACCTCAAACCCTGAGCAAACCCATAAACCAAAAAAGGACATAGTTATGCCTTTGATAATTTTACTGGTGGTGATGTTCTGCCAACATACTTGCAGCATAACAAAATAGAACATGCATACGTGAAGACTTACCCTTTAGACTCTAATCATTGTCAAAGGATATCTGTGCACTGCCAAATAAGATTTCAGTTTTTTAGAGGTTTCAGATTTTGTGTTGTTTATTAGGAACTTTGTTACTCCAAAGGATTCTTTAGAATACATTTTTGTTAAAAGGAAAAGAGCAAGAATGGGTGACTGTGACAGTACCTTGTGTTAATTCTAGTGTTTATATAGGTCTGCAGTGAGTTGGATCAGCTTCTGAGCAAGCATTTGATCTGGTTTTATTCTTTTTTTTTTCCAGAGCAGGTTTTTCAGTTCAATCAGCCATCATGTCCAACTCATCACATTGCAGCATGTGAACATGGCTGTGAAAGGGTAGAGGATGCTGTCCCTGGGCAGTAGCAGAGCTCTTTATCAGCCCTATTCAGCTCTGACACAACTGCTCTGGTCTTTTGACTTCAGTTAGCCACATTTTTGGTTTTTTTTTAAATATTTTTGTTATGTTGTCTGCCTGACCTTGAGCCATTATTTGGTCAGATTACTTTTTCTCATTAAATGTGATGGAGTTTAGAGGAGTGCACTCATGTGCTGTCTCCTGCACGTGTGGGTGCTGCCTCTCCTCCAGCCCTGCATGTGGCTCCACAGGTTAATGAGTAATAGCCTGGGAATGTTTGACAACGGGTGCTCTTGACCCTGGCTTCAGCCCGTGTTTAGATTAAAACAACTTTGATGTTTAAAATCGGGAGCGATAGTAAAATGTAACCTTTTATTTGGTTCTTGAGCAACATCTAAAACCTTTTGGTTGCTTAAATAATAATTTGTTAACTCTTGTAGCCTTAGTCCTGTGGAAATATTTCAAGAAAAGCCTGCTAAGCTTTGCACTTCAGCTGTGTGTCACTGTGAAGGCTGTTTGGTGTGCTGCCACAATATCAACATTCCTATCTGTCCCGGTCTCGGGCTACAGTTCTATGAGAAGTTAAATTAATCCAAGTCAGCTGCTTTCTCCACCCCCTCCTGTCCTCTGGTTAGTGATCTTTTGTGATCTTTTGTGCTTGCACTCACCTGACCCTGAAGTGAGCTTCTTCAGGGAGCTAAACCAAGGGATTAGATTTCTTTGTATTGTTTAGATGCCCAAGCCAGCCCTCCCAACAGGCTGAACATTTTAAGTGAAGGAGCAGGAATAGCTGGTGATGTGGGAGCTGGTTAAGACAGTTTCAGCTTGGATACTGTGTATTAGAGCAGACAGGGGGACTGGCTTGCCCCTGGAGCAGAGGTGGCTTGGGTTGGGATGACTCATATTTCTGGGAAAGTTCATCCATGAGGGATGATGCACAGTTGTCTGGTTTGGTGTCCTGGTACTGAAGAGCCGCATGCCCCGAGTTGTGCTGGATAGGTGTAGTGCTTGGCCAGGACCTTTCCTGGAGCACAAACTGCTGGTTTAGCAGTGGAAGTGCACTCTGTAGAGCCTTTGGGGGAAGCTGCAGGAGAGCTTAGAGCAGCGACTTAGAGCTTGCCTATGATGTTCTCTTAAGAGTCTGTTTGGGACACCAGGTGCAGGCATGAGCTGGAGCCCCTGCATCCCTAGAGGCAACACCTGTGTTGCACAAAGTCACCCTCAAAACCAAGAACTGCTTGACAGAATTATTTACAAACTACCTGAACTAGAAGAGTCACACCAGACTCACCCATGGTATAAATAAGGTGAAGGAGGTGTGATAAGGGGTATGTGAATATTTTAGGGCCAAGCCCAAAATCTAACCCGGTATATCAACATGTGTCCTCCTAAATGCTGGTGCCATGTCTAATCTCAATACCCACAGGTGGCTGGCACAGTTTCTGCATCTGAATGACAGAAAGAAAGATCTGGAGATAACTTAATTACATGAAAACTCTCAAATTCTGATCAGAGTGATTAGGTGGTTATACCTCTGCACAGAAAAGTACTTTCTGTTTCCTGTCCCTTTATGGAAGCATGGGATCAGCGTCCTCTAGTTCCTCTCTTTAAGGGGAGGATTTCTGATACGTGGCTACTTTCTTGTGGTCATAGGAACTTGCCCCACATGCAGACCTGTTTGTGAAAAAATATTTCTTCAACAATAGACTATATGCAATCTTCTAAGAGAAGGATAAAACTAACTGGAAGAAATGCATCTAAATAATGCTATTGGGGTGCTGGCTTTTTTTGTTGCATTGTTGTTAAAATTAAAAGGTGGTAAGTTCACACATCACAGTGCGCAAGTACTTTAAAGTTGTTTAGTAATCCAGATCTTTCCCTTTCTGTGATCCTGGAAAATTTAAGGATATCCTTTGCTGATGCAACAGTGGCATTTTTTAAAATTGGACATATCCTTTCAACCTTTACTGCTGGCTGCACTTTAAGGGTGTTTCCTTGCCAAGAGCCCTGAGGTGGAGGAGGGAGGCACTTGTGTAACTTAGACCCACTGGGATCTTATCCATAGGAGGTAGTAGTATTTTAAAGGTAGCTGCGTAGCTGAAACCTCTCTGTCCACTGGAGAAGTGTGTTTCTTTGGGTCAAAGATTCCATCTTACATTTTGTAAATGACTTAATCTGAAATATTCCAGCCTGTTTTACAGATGCTTTACCCTGGAAGGAATGGAGCCACAAGCCAGCAGTGTGCCCTAGCAGCATCATGGTCTGCATTAACAGGAGAGGGAGGGAAGAGTTTATCACCCTTTAGTGGTCACCCATTAGTCTAAATATGCCCCCTACCCCTAAGTACAGGAAAGGTATAGAGAAACCAGAGCAAGCTCAGTGGAGGGCTCTCAGCTTGCTCAGGGCTGCAGCACTTGCCCTTGAGGAGAGGCTGACGGACTGGGACTTCTTCAGCCTGGCAAAGAGGTGGCTCCAGGGAGGTCCAGCAGCAGATTCCCAGCACCCACCGTGGTGGGGAACAGTTATCAGGATAACAGAGTTGGGCTGTGCATGGCAGAAGTTGAAACAAGAGGTTCAGGCTGGATATAAGGAAACATTTTCTTACTCTGAGGACAGTCAGACCAGGTGGATCAGGCTGCCCAGAGAGGTGGTGCAGTCTCTGTCCTTGGAGGTTTTCAAGATGTGACAAGACAAAATCCTGAATAAGCTGGTCTGAGCTCACAGCTGAGCCTGCTGTCAGCAAGAGATTGGTCTGAGACCTCTGAAGCTTCCTTACAGCCTGGATGGTGATTCTGAGTGGAGGTGTTAGGAACTCTTGGAAACTAGGAGTTAAGTGGAATTAAAATTTACCTTAGTTGATTTAGGTTTTTGAGTGGGAAAGTAAAAAGAGTAGATGGTATATCTGACTGAACTATGGAACTTGGAGGTTAGTTGCAAGAATTGCAGCAGCAAAAGAATAGAGAAGGGCAAGACTCTTGTATTTTTGTGTGTTTGTTTTGTTCTGGTGGGAGTGGTTTTTTGTTATTTTGGTTTTATTTTTCCCTCAAGAAAAGTAGGAATTTGAATTTATAAAGTTGAAGTTATGGGCGAGACTCTCAGATTTTTTTTTTAGGTTTTGTAAATGAATGAAAAATATGATGTCTAAAAATGGGTTTAATTACCATGTATAATGTTACCACTGTCCTCAAACTTGCAAATAATTGCACTGTTGTAGTCAAGGGGCACAGTTACTGAAAACTTGTGATCCAAATATTTACTGAAGCTTTTGATTGCAAAATTGCATTTGCTTCCTGTTGATGTTTTCATTTCTTACCAGATTTAACTTATCTTTAGTTGTGAACGAAATGCTACTTCAGTGTTTATTTACCACAGGATAGAAAACACTTTAAGAAAAAAAAAAAGCTTGCTCTTGTTTTACAAAACAAAAAACAACACAATCCTGTTACTAACAAGTAAATGGTATCTGTTAGGATACTGAGACTTCATTCTGATTAAAAAGTGTCCTTAAATCTCATTAATGTTAGAAACTAAGGTTTGGTACCCACAAAAGTATCCTTTAGTGGCTGTAGTGTAGAACAAATGTTTGAAGGTATTTTTGCAAAAAACCGTGAGAAATTTGTGCAAATCATCAAGACTTTTTGTCCCATATGAGCTTTTAACTTGTGGTATAATAAACAGGAAAACTCAACAAGGATTTTTATTAAGCTTAATAATGTTCCTTGCAGAACTATGGCCTTGAAACAGACAATATGAAGAACCTGGTTCTGAAGCTGCGAGGGTCATCCAACAATCTGCAAAACTACATCAGCAGCCGTAGGAAAAGTTCAAATTATGATGGAAATACCTCTCGCAAGCCCCCCAATGAATTCCTTACTTCTGTTGTAGAGCTCATTGGTGCTGCTAAAGCCTTGCTTGCATGGTTGGACAGGTAAGAATAAAATGGTTATATTTTAATTTGCTTCTCTAATGAATTGCTTGTCTTTGTAGGGCAATTCCTAGATGCTCGGGTGTAAAGATCTTGATGTCACTAACCCCTTTTTTTTGGTGTTACTTGACTGGATAAATTTAACCTAGGGTATCTATTCTTGCACTTCCATTCTTGCTGAAACCAGTAAAACTGTTAACATTGCACTCAAACTGGTATTTATAAAAGTGTGAGTGTTCCTTTTAGGTCAGTTTCTCATACACATGGTTTTCCCAGCTTCTAAATTACTTGTCATTGGCAAGTCCCTTCCTGAAAGATTTTTTAATGCTCTGGAATTGGAAATTTCATTTCCAATGAAATCATGGCCTTAGCTATGTGATTTGAAAACTGAGCAGTGGGAGAGATTATCTTTCTGCTCTTTTGTTTTCTCCTTTTTTTTTGTCTTATTTAATTGTTTTTTTGCCTGGAAAGAGCCAGAGTTATTTTGTTACAGCTGCAGCAGGTCAGGTGGTGGCAGGGGTGCAGTCCATGATAGCAGCTGAACATAAATTCTCAAAGCCCTAGCTAGCTTTCCTGAGAAGGAAAGTTAGGAGAATACCTGCACAGGGACCGGCAGCAAGGAGCACGTTTATGCTTTATCCTGCTCTCAAGCAAGGAGCTGATCTGTGTCCAGGCAGTGATGTTAACAGTTTGTGCCCCTCACCTGGTCCTCTTCTCTCACTCTGTTGCTGGCAGCTCACCCTAAATTTTTTTCTGTAACTCACAGTTGGCAAAATTGCTGGCTCATCCATTTCCAGACCCACTATGGTTACTTCTCAACTCCTCTTCTAGGTTTTGCAGCTGTCTGAAGGGTCAGAGGTAGGACTCTGCAGGCCCTAAAGCTCCCCTACCTGTAATGATTCTTCTCCAAGTCTCACTGCACCTCTGTGTGTAGAATATGAAAATCCATTTTTCTTCTTTTAGACAATCATTTTTCCTTGTCCAGTCAGAAAGTTGGAGATCTACGCACTGGTAAACCCAAGGATGTGATTTTTACACCATCATATGATTTGACTTGAGCTTGAAAGTGAGAGAACTTCAGTTTGGCAAACTGACCATTTCTTCTGGTTCTGCTCTCTGAACCTGCTTACCACAGGGCTAGACAACTCCCAGTTTTGGTGCAGGAGTGGAGCACGACTCTGCAGTCAGGAATACTTACATTGTAAAACTATCCTCATGCTTATGCCAATGTCAGAGTTGCAGCACTTACTGTCAAATGCTCTTCCTCACTGGTAAGATAGGATGGGAGAAAGCTGGTCCCTCCAATCTAAGGGGAGTTTTCTCTTGTTGCAGGACCCCATTTACAGGTATTGCTGACTTTTCATCAATGAAGAACAGAATCATTCAACTCTGCTTGGACCTCACTACTACTGTTCAGAAGGTCAGCTGATTACTTTTCCTCTCTGCTTTCCGAAAGGGAAGGAAAGGGGGTGTTTGGGGAAGTAATGTGCTTACTTTGTGCTGAGTGCTAGTGAAAGGCAGTTCTGGGAATGAGAGCTTACTTTGAACGTCCATGAAGGTCTGTTTCAGTTGTCTTTCTGAGTCACAGGGTTTTTTCCTTGTTCCCCCTGCCCCTCAATTTTGGTGTTGCTGGCTGTATCTTAAGTGACTGCAGCTTAAAGGCTTACTCATACTGTCTTGAGCTTTACTGGAAAGAGGGTTAGTCTTTGAAGTAGTTGATCTGCCTTTGAAGATTTTCACATTCTAACAGTTATCAGTGCTAACTCTAAACAGAAATATGGCTCCATTGGTTTTTATACCTATGCTGGCAGACTCCATAGATCTTGTCCCATGCAGGATGCTTTAGCCATCAAATGGGAAATGCTGAATGTAATGGAAGGAGCTGCCACCTTTGTAGTGCAAATCCCACTAGCCTGGCTGCTTCTGCCATTAGTGCAAGACCACAGCATTTTTAAAAACTTTAATTCACCAGCTGTATGGTGAGTGCTTGTACAGATAAAAGCTAAAAGGACATGTAGCAACTGTGGCAATCTTGGCAATTTACATAATTTTGCTCTCTGAATAATACTGCCTGTCTTTGAGACTGTTCTGAGAGCGTGGCACTGCTTTGGCTGTGTGGCACTGTGTGCGCACTTCAGCGACTGCCAAACTTGCTCATAACCATTGATCTGTGCCTATATAATGTTTGGAGGACCATGCCCTGTGAATGGGTGATTCCCTCCCCATGCTGAAGGGACGATGTCAAAGGACAGAAACCTCCTGAGCTGTCAAGCTGTGAGGCCACCCAATTATGTCAGCTGTGTCATTGTGAAAGGATGGTGTCTCAGTGCTCCCAGGTGCATGTGCCTGCTGCTCAGTGCCCTTCTTGCTGGGGTGCTCCGTGTGCAATTGCACAAAGCCAGTGATTCACAGCTACAGGTGTGCAGATTGTGCAGTAGAACAGTCAGTGTTTCTAGCAGCAGATGGTGTTCACCCAAGAGTGCTACAGGAACTGAGATAGGAGATTGCTGAATGTATTAATAAAACTGCTAAAAATGGTGTCTAATCTTTCGGTTAGATCAGCCTTTGATGGCAAGGGAATGGAAGTTGTGAATACAACCCTGGCCTTTTAAAAAATGCCAGACTACTTCACTGCCAATTTGATATGAGCTATAATAAAAGATGGGGTTGGTGCATATGAGAAAAAGCATTAATGGTAGAAGAACCAGCACTGTTTTGTCCTGGGATGATGCACATATGCTAGAATAGTCTGAAGGAGTCCACTGATGTGGAAAAGAGATACTGATGAAAAATCTTTAGGAGGATTTTTAGAGTTCAAAAGTATTTCTTATTAATGTGTAGACTATAGAAATGGGTGGTCAGTTCTAATGGTGAAGAAGAGGCCAGAGTGGCTCTTGTGGAACCAATGCTGCTCTGAATAATCCTAAATGATATATAGAAGTGAGTGAATAATAAAGCAAGGCAGGAATGCAAGAAGATTCTAGTTACCTTTGATGATAGCTATATAGATTCAAGGACAGGATTTTACTCCACTTAAAGTTCTATGTCAAACTTTAAGGTTGAAATAATAAACAGTGTAAACAGGAATGAGTAGGAACAGAAAGACTTTGCAATACTGAGCATTTTGGCTGCATGATGATAGGTGGCATTTGCTATTGATTTGTGCAGATTTATTTAGCAGAGAAAAGCAGAGGAAAGTCATCCACAAACTTCTCCAACATGACTCCTTAAGCTTATTAAAATGCTTGGGGTTTTTCTTCTTGTAGATATTGTAAATCTTGTTTATTATTTGCATGATGTTTTAACTTTTTAATCTGAGAATAATATCGTTCTCCGGTTCAGCACTTCTTGCAGAAAACAGTGATGACTTCTGTACTTTGTTACATGAACTTTTTTCAGTTCAAAGTCTTTTATACCTGGGCTGTGTAAATAATGCCTTGTGTGCAGTCCTCTGCCCTTCAGGAATGTCATCAATAGCATATTTTTTAAAAAATCACTTTCTCTTCTATTTTTAACAGTACGCTTTAGATCCAGTTTGATGCCTGGGACAGAGGAGTACCTGAGTTGAGATTTATCAGTGTAAGGCAAACACATCTGCCTGGCCTTCTGAGAATCTGATTTTATTTGTGCAGGGTTCTGCCTTTCTGGAAAAGTCAGCTGCTGTAATTGAATCCTACATTCTCTTAGTTTTCAAGGTTTATTATTGCTTTCTACCAGGGCCAGAAAATAGTTTCTTAACAGTCCTTTGGACAGCCCGACTGGGTGAAACTAATCTGACTAATCCCTGCAGCATGAATAACTATTTGTATTTGAGGTTTAAATGGAAGTTTTGCAGAGTTTTCAGAGATTACTTGTTTCCATGTTTATTGGTTAATGTAGGGGTTTTGTTCGTGTTTTATTTTTAGGATTGCACTGTGGCTGACATGGAAGATAAAGTCCAGACTGTGGTAAGTTTATGTTTCTGTTGAAACTCAGCTGTCTGCATTCACATTCATTTTGTTTGCTTCTATGCTGGCTGTATTGACAATAGCTTTTCAGTCCCAAATGCACAAGCCTATCATGCAAGTAAACATTACTATGGCTTTTGTGACTATTCTTTACTTTAGAGGAAATCATTGAAATTTCAGCAGATGGATAGTGTGCGTGATAGTATGGAGTCAAGTATTCCTTAAAGTTTCATTACGCAGCTCTTTTCCTAAGAGAATTGAACCTCGAATTTTCAAGGGAGGAGTAATACTGTAAAACGATCACAGGCTAAATAAACCAATTATGCCTGTGAAGTGCATTTAGTGCCTTAATAAGCAGATGCTCTGCCTTATTATGCTTCTTCATGTAAAAGAACTGCCCTGCCACAGAGCCGAAGCTCTGGCTCTGTAATTGAGCTTGAGTTTCCAGGGTTGTTTGAAGCAGCCTTGTGACCAAACACAGAGTGTAATGGAATGCTTTTTATATTTTGTAACAGTTAATCATTGCTTCCTGCTTTTGACATGAACCAGGCTGTGCTCTTTGATAAGGCCTTCCGGTAGCTCATGGATGCTTAGGAATTTAGTAGCACAATAACTAAAAATAATTTTGTTCATAAATAATGAGACTACGTAAAAGGGAGTTTTCTGCATCTTTCTTTTTCCATTTGTGCACACCCACACTGGAAGTAGGTATTGTTGTTTGGAATTCCCTTGTTTGAGCAGTTCCTCACATTCACACTTAAAAATTGTTTTGATTTATTTTATTGCTGCTCTATAAATCTGACGTAAAACGAAACAGAAAACGTTGGAGCTATTGTTTCCAGGGACCATTGTAATCCAAACCAACGTCTTCCTATTACATAGCTCCCCTTCACTCTGTAATTACATGTGTCTACTTTGACTGAAGGATTCAAGCCCCTTGTGAATGGTGACTTACCTTGCTGGTTCCCAAACTGCTTATACCTAACTACTGTACTGTGTACTAATCTTCTCTCCCCTTTCCTTTAAGCTTTTGTAACCTACTTCGAGTGTCAGCCTTGCTTCAGTTGATGTCAAGACAGAAAACACAGGTGGACATAATGAAATTTGCAAGTGTAGAGAGGGCACAGATTTTTTGACTTTTTTTTTTCCTTCTTTTTTTCATGTTTAATTAGACATTCTGATAGTTATGTGTTCTACAAGGCAAAGCCATTCTTCCTCCAACTTTACTGGCACACACGCCAAGGTCAGAATTAGCCTTTAGTTATAATGTTGGCTTAGGATCAGTTATGTTTTGGTCAAAAGGAAATATGAACCATGCCTGTATAAGCATTCCAGAAGAGGTCAGTTCAGAGGCACAGTGGAGAGAAGTACTGCAGAAGCACTTAAGTGCTGGATGTCCTACCTTATACTATAAGGTTTTGTGCAGATATGCCAATGGCCAGCACATCACTTTATGTGACACATGGCCAGTTGTATTCTCATAGCAGAAACACAGAACAGCATGAAAAACTGTCAATTGTTCCCACAAGGAATCATCCAGATGTTTCAATACTTGAATGAGTTGTATTTTGGTTAAATCAAACAAACCCCAAACCCAATTTTTTGCTATATTTTGCATGTTTATTTTTTCAGACAGAGGATGTGTCAGCATCTCTTAGTGATGGTGAAGTGGCACTAATGGAAACAAGTTGTTTCTGTGTTACAGTAAGGATGCAAACATGCTGTAGAATAGATCTGTACAAATGAGTCTTATATTTCAGTGGTTTTAGAGCTCATTTCCTTTACTTCTTTTGGAAACTGAAGGAGGAAGAAGCCAGGAGAGAATTTTCCTAACTGTTTTTTGTATGTTCTCATTGCAGGCCAAGACTTTAAATGGCATTTGTGATAAAGCCATCCGATCAACTACAGACCCACTGATGAGCCAGTGTGCATGTCTGGAGGAGGTCCATTTAACCAACATTAAACCTGGGGAAGGCCTGGTAAGAAGCAATTCTGGAGTGTCCTCATATTCCCAGTGTTTAACAGGTAGCCCTGTGAGCCAATGAAAGTGTGTATTTATAATAAGGTACTCCAAAACCGATAGTAATCTGTGGGGAAAGAAAGAGGCACAAGGAGGAACCCTAAAGGTCACTTCTCAGGTGGTGTGCTGGAGTGGCTGCCAGGGACAGATAGGCACATTAATAGGCTTGATTCCAAATGTAATTACTGATTCTAAATTGTTGAAGATTTGTGTTTTAACCAGGATATTGGAGAATTTACAAATGCTTGTGAAGCTAATACTTTTATTTTTTCAGGTTACCATAAATACTTGTTTTTCTAGGGAGGCTGGGAGAGGGAGAAAGCAATGAGAAATTGTTTGTGTTTTGAAAGATGCTTTTTTATGTGTGTTTTTAGCAGGATTGAGATGAATGTGAGAATTTTGGAGGTTTCCTGTTAGCAGGAAAATGAGAAATTTTTGAAGTGTTTAGTCGCCATGTCTTGTTACTGACTCTTGTTCGTTCAATGGGTTTTGCTCAGCTGAGTGCTGGTTATGAGAAACTTAATTTGAAATCCTGGTGGATTTTCTGCCTAGGGAACAGATGTGTTAGAATGAATTGGAGGGAATTTAAATTGTTACGTGCATTTGTAGTCATCCCTACCCTCGAAGGCGGGGGAGATGAACATTTTTAGAGAAAGCTGCCCAGTCTTACTCTGCTGTATAGTTTTACCTAGACCAGTGCATTTGACTGAATCAGTCATACATTCTTGAAATTATGGAAGCCTCTTTGTTAATGCACAATCTACATCGAAGCAGAGTCACTCTAGCTTGGCCTAAGTAAGAGACAAGGAGGTGCGTGGACACAATTGGATACTGACAGGAAAACAGGCAGGGAATTGGCTGGAGAGGAAGGATCAAAAGGATGATCTATTTTTCCACCTACTTTTAAAGCAAGTGTGGTAACTTCAGGTAGCTAAGCTGCTTTCAGCTTCCTGAGTAGCTTCCAGTCCTGTACTTCTCAGTGTGAGTGTTTCTAACAACAGATGTAGAAAGGAAAAGTAGATATGTATTCGTTCATAAATGATGAAACCAATGTGCTGGTCACCTCTTGTGGGGAAATCTATGTAATTATTAGTTAATAGCCTGTTTATGATTTTTAATTTGGTGCTCTTGTCATCAACACCCACTTCATTGAGTCCGTCCTTGTATTCACACTCGGCATTAACATACAGAGCCACAAATACTCTGCTGGAACTTTTAGTGCTTATGTAAGTATTGTGGTTATGAGGCAGTCAGTATATTGACTTACCAAGAGAAGCTGTAAAAGAACATGTCAGCAATACTTGTAGCCCACCTGTGTGAGTCTGCTGTGTATGGAGAGAGCTGGTGGCCACCTAGTAAAACCTGTAATTCTCCAGAGCAAGCTGGGTGCTAAGGAAATAAAGTTCTGTTCAAGGCCAAAGACCGACAAGGCAGCAAAACCAGCAGCATTTGGTACTACCAACCAGACAGTGTTTCTAAGTCTCATTCCATGTACTAGGTGTTTTAAGTCATTATAAATATTATAGTAAATTACTCTAAAAGGAATCTGTGAAGAAGTTTAGAGTGTTGTGATGTTAGACCACACACTTTTCTAGGGAGAATATACGAACCAGTTATTAAATGGTTTTAATAATGTTTTGAGTCTGTTGCCAACAGTGGTTTAATCAGATAAGTTATGTGGTTTGTTTTGCCTTTAAACTTGTTTTTCGTTTTTTCCTTATTTTTAGGGAATGTACATCAAATCAACTTATGATGGATTGCATGTAATTACTGGAACTACAGAAAACGTAAGTGAAGTAAATGTAGATTATCTCAGCAGCTTTGATTGAATTAGTTTGACTTACTACTTTCTGTTATTTTAGATATGACTTGCATGGCATTACTGCTTTAAATACTGTGTTATGCATCATGTGTTTATCCACAGTTTGTAAATATTTTGTGCCTGCATGTTTCACTGTTAGTCTGATTAAACCAGTTTCTGCAAGTACACAAATTAGTTCAAGTGCTTGGCATTAAAGTAATTGCTTGAATAAGTTACTGTATCTGCTGTTTTGAGCTCTTATGGTACCTTGCTTAACAAAGTCTTGGATGTATTTGCTCTCCAGTGGCAAAGCCAATCTCCCCTAATGGGAACATTTAGGTAGTTGTGTGCTAAATTCAGTAATGAGTAATGAAATCCATGAGCTGTCCTGTGACAAAATTACCTTGCAGAGTGAAAGGGGTATGAACAAGTAAGACTTTAAGAGTGGTCAGCTGGAAGGAAATAGTTGGCAAGGGAGGCAACTAGTTTTTACTGCAGGTGGTTGCTTGTTTTATTTGTACACTGAGTCCTTTGTAGCTGAGAGTTTATTGAAGGCTTCTGGGCAGCCCTTGAAGGAGTGGACCTCTAGCCAGCAGCTGAGGCTGGCAGGTGATCCTGTGGTGTTTTCAAACAGGCTACTGTCCAGGAGCAGTGGCTGAAAGAAAAAAAGAGCAGACAAACTTGGCTTTTGCAGCAATGCTGCTGTTTTTTTTTTTTTTTTGTTTTTTGTTTTTTTTTTTGTGAACAGGAAAGAACCAGTGGTTCTGATTGTTCCCCTGCCAGGTCCAGGGACCAGGCAGGAGAGGGTGGAAATCTGTGCTTGCAGTTCAGAGTGCAGAGTGAAAACTTCTATAGCTTTTATGCTATTGTCCTGGCGTAACTCTGTATAGGGTCTGCCACAGAGACCATGTCTACTTTTGCAGCAATTTTAACATCTGATAAATGCAAACGAATATAGTGTTGACTGCTGACAAGCTGCTTCTGCATGCAGGTCTTACTTTGGGTCTGTATTCCTTCTGTAGCTTTGAGTGTTGACCTAAGTGTCTGCTTTTAGTTATCACCACTGGTTCTTTGGGAAACTCCTTCCTTTGGAGCAACAGAACTTGACAAGTGACTGAGAGATCTGCGAACAACTGATGTCTTTATGGTGGCGTGGTATCATTTAGATGACCCAGGCTGGATCTTAGCTTAATTTTCTTGCTGGGTTTGGAATGCTGTGTTGGTAGCTATCCCCAGGAGCTGGTGTATGGGAATGCAATGGAATTGCACCCCCGAATTGACAGTACTGAACAGTGGAAGAACTGGGGAAGTCCATTTGGTATGAGTCAGCCAAGAGGATTCCTGAGTTATGCCATCCTACGTGTGACTTGGCATGTCACGTTGGCCTAGCGCTAAACTTTGCTCTTTTCTCCGTTCTCACAATGTGATCCCAGTGTCTGTGCTGTGACCTGTCACTTGCTGCAGGACTTCTCTGTGCAAGGGTCCCCCACCTTCCCTCAGATGAGCTGTTGGTCACCCAAAGGACAGCTTGAAATGAGCTTTGTTTTTCACAAACTTGACTCTGGCCCAGCATTTTTTCATGATCTTGGTTGACTTCTGTATATGCAGCTTTCCACAGAGGCATTTCCTCTCAGAGGAAGCAAGAAGACAATGAAGAAATGGGGTTACTCATGATAGCTGGAGCCTCCCACAAATTCTCCATGTTTTCTTCCTTGGTTGCACTGTTTATTCTTACAGTTCTTTCTCATAACAAAATTACTTGAGGTCTAAAGGTGTGATGAGGTGGAGAAGGGAGTCCTTAATCCCAGTGCTTAGCTCTGGAGTCACTAGGAAGAGCTGGCCTGCTGCCTGGTGGTTACTCATGGGGTGGGGGGAGTGGGAGGAATTGCTGTCCTGTGACTGGGGTGCAGCATGTACCAAGGTAGCATGTCTGTGTGCTTTGGGTGTTGCCAAGGCTGGTAGGAGTTGGTGTGTTATAGCACCGAGAGTGTTTTTAATAACTGCAGCAAAGGCTGGTGCATTGCACAAGCTGTTGATAAAGCTAAATATTGACATATTTATCCGTTCCTTGCTAACGGCTCCCCAGAGCTTAGGTTTTGTTCCAAGAAAATTGTAATTTAAAGTCTATTATTATTAGACAGGTATTTGAAAAATACTTGTCTATGCACATTTGACTTGTGCAAACATGTATTTTTATCTGCTGACCTTGGTGATTCAGGCAGGCAGTTTCACATTAAAGTCAGAAGCTTTTATTTACATTGGGAAACAAAAAGGGAAAAGTGCAAAGGATCTATTTTGTGGATTGGAGAGGTTTTGGTCCTTTGTTCTGTAGATCCAAAGTCTTAATGTATTTTTTAAAATAAATATACATTTATCTGAAAGCTGTTTAAGATGGTTGTTGTGTTAGGGCAGAAATCCTCTTCAGTCCTCTTCCATTACTGTCTAAAACTATGATACAAACTGGAGGGAAAAGGAGAGTAGAGACTGTCCCATGACTTAAGTACAATTTGGCCTGTAACAGATGGAGGCTGTGCTTTCTCTCTTCCCCTTTAGCTCCCTCAGTATAAAAGTAAATAATTAGATTAATTCTTTTGCATTTCTCAAGTCATCAGCAGATGTGAAAATTATCTGTAGTGAAGAGCATTGCTGATGCAACCTTTGACTTAGCTTGGTGGGGATTGTTATGGGAGGGAGAGAGGCCTGCTGCAGCACATGACTCTTGTTTTCCTCTTTGTAGTCCCCTGCTGATCGCTCTCAGAAGATTCACGCTGGTGATGAAGTGATCCAGGTTAATCGGCAAACTGTGGTAAGTAACTTGCAGCACTACAGACCTTCCCTTATGCTTGCTCTGCACCACAGGTGCTGAATGGATGGGGTCAGGAGGCAGTTCTGCTGTTTTTTGGGTGAAATGTCTGAGACTTTTTAACATTTTATTTTCAAGACAAATTTTATTCTTTGCAATATTTTCATAAAATAAATATATGATATTTCATGTATTTCAAGTTTAAATGCTTTATGCATCATATTAAAATAGTTCATGTTGCATTTAAGACCTGTTTTAAAATGCCTTGTTACACTCCACTGAAATGCAGATAAAGAGCTTTAAAAAGCTCCCCCCCCTCCAATAATTTGCAAATGATTGTCCAATCATTTGCATCTGGGAACTTGGATGTAATGATTGCATATTTTCTTAGCACATTAAGCAATGTCTTTCAATGTGAGAAAGAAACATGACAAAAGTAGTTCATTGTGCATCGCTGTGTTAGTCAATTTGAGCATATCCATGTGTCCTTCTAGGACTGGAGCTGAGGTATAAAGAGCACTGCTTGATATCTCAGTATTTAGTTTACAGCTGAAGTAGAGAACTTGGAAAGAAAATGAAGAACCTTGCAAAAAATGAGCTTTCCAAGTTTTTTCTTAATTCTTAAGATAGCTTTTTTGGATCTCTTATCTCTTCTAGGTTCATGTCAAAACAAACAGTTTGACTTGGGGGATTTGGGTTTTTCTTGTTTGTTTGCTTTCAGAGAAGAAATGTAAAATAAAAGATGTCTTTATTCTCTTCCAGGTTGGATGGCAACTAAAAAATCTGGTGGCAAAATTGCGAGAGAATCCTGCTGGAGTTAGGCTGCTGCTTAAGAAACGTCCTACTGGCTCTTTCCATTTCACTCCTGCTCCACTGAAGAACCTGCGCTGGAAACCACCCTTGGTGCAGGTGAGAGCCTGCCAGCTCCACTCTGATCTCAGGATGGGAATGCCTTGGTTGCAACTTGAAGAAAGAATGACAAATCCCAGAAATGCTCCAAAGTACTCATGTTTGAATATAGGTCAAGGCGGGTTAGGTGAAGTGGCTGTCCTCCTATGGTTCCTAGATAAAAGGGAAAATGTTCTTCTCTTTTTCTTTTTTTCTTTTCCTTACAACCAGATAATGCCCTCTTGGTACACAAAGGGACTAGGTGTGCTGAACATTTTAATCAGTTTGTGTGCCACTGGGAGAACTTATCTGAGGCAAAACTGCTGATACGTATGGAATTCATCAGCATGGAGCAATAAATAAATGCTTTCTCTATTTATAACAGTAGTATGTTTTTTGCTGAAATAACAAATTATTCCATATATTTGCCCTCTTTTTAGTCTGGTGAAGAGTGGAAAAGAATGTTTTTCAAGAAATCATTTAAACTACTTGTTTAAATAAGATTTGGTTGTTGGACAATTCACAGATTGGATACTGAGCAGACAGAGAAGGTGATGCTAGTAATTCTTAAATAACCATGTTGAGGAATGGCTTTTTGTATTAGGAAGCTTAGGACTTAATGCTTGCAGGAGGAAACAACCTAACAGAATTTAAACTAATGACCTGAAATTAATAAAACCAGGGAGAGTTCCCCCTCCTCCTCCTCTTCTGATACAGCTCTCTCTACAGCCGTGAGGATAATTTAAACCTGTGAAATGCTGGTAGCTATCAGCAGTGGCCATCTCCATGAAGGCAGATTTCTCTCAAACTGGGTAGAAGATGCGTACTTGACTACTTGTTCATCCTTCCTTTCACCAATGCATGTGTCCTGTTTTTGTGGCGTCATGCCTGACATGTACTACCACTGTGAAGAGCGGAGCTGGGCTGGCTTATAGGCTATGCCAAGCAGTGTTTCCTTGGCAGAGGGAGTGATTGCAGAAGTTTTTCTACAGTGCTGGGTTTCACCATACTGACCAGTAGAAGGCAGAAGCTTGTGCAGGAGTGCCATTAACTAAGTGCAGAGGCCCTTGACAAGAAGAGGAGCGTGCAGTTCTCTTGCCTGACAAAGGTGAAAGGGTCTTTGAAACCTTTTCTCTGCTAGAGGCAGACAGGAGCCCGGAAGGATGCTGAGAATATATAGAAGTGAGCTGCAAAGATGAACAATGCCAAATCTATTTTTAATTTGCTTCCCTGGCCCTAGTTGTATCCATTGATCCAATTTATGGTGAACTTTACTATATTTCTGTCTCTGCCTCAGGCACTGGAGTATATGGAATAAAGGTAATATATGCTCGCTTCACAAGGCTTGCAAATCATATCTATATTTAACAAATTGCATTCTTTTAATGCATCTAAAAATAGAAGAGGGGGTTTTGTCTCAGTTGCTTTTTTTGTCTGTGGAATTTACAGGAAAAGTAGAACTGGAAAGAGCAAAATATTCTTGAGCAATGCATTACCCATGACAGGACTTCTGTAGGAGGGCCTGTAAAGCTAGCCAAAACTGGGGGTGGAAGAAAATGTAGATTCTAAGAGTTTTTTAAAGTGTTCATACATCACAGAGATAGTAGTTCACTAGGGGATGAAAATGGTACTATTGATTACTATTTTTTTTTTGTGAATGCTAAATGAATGTTCAGATGTTTGATAGCTGTCTTAACATTTCAGACCAGTCCTCCACCAGCTTCAACTCAGTCACCAGAAAGCACCGTGGATACCTCACTGAAGAAAGAGAAGCCAGCCATTTTGGATCTGTACATACCCCCTCCACCAGCTGTTCCATATTCTCCTCGGTATGCAAACAAACGTGCACCACTGAACAAAAACCTCCTTCACTGCACTTGTTTCTGAGCTGGCTTGCTGTTAGAGCTCTGTGCAGATTAGCTTGAGGAAGCTGCAAGTCTCAAACTTTCTTCTAGCTGCCTAAATGAGTTGGATTGCTTAAACTTATGCTTAAATGCATATACTAGCAGGATTGTAACAGATTTTATTACTGGAAGGTTATTGTGGGCCACAGAGAGCAGAGTTGTTCCCAGAACAGGAACCAATGTCATCTCTGGTTTTGTTGTGGAGTTACGTTTCTGACACCATTTAAATCCAGCTGCACACAGCAAGAAGTAATTTTTGTCCCTAACATTTTTCACTGTTGGATTTTTTTCTTTTTTAGCAAGTTGAGTAACTGTTGTGGGAGTTAGGATAGAAAAGAATATCACGTTAAATGACACCTATCACGTTAAATTTTTAAAATTGCAAGTTGTTTAAAACAAATATGTTCCTACTGAAGGGAAGGGAGAGTCAATACATCAACTTTTATTTTTTTGTCCCGTGGTGTAAGCTATGAAAATTCAGACTTGTGTACACAGCAGGAGGGGGAGTGGTGCGTATGGTAAGGCTGACTGTTGTTTGTTCTCAAGTCCATGTTGACTCGTGCCGTTTCCCTTTCAGCTGATCTGGGAATGTGATGGAAAAGAGTTTTCAGGCAAGAAGTGAAAGGCAAGCATGCTTCTTCCTGGCCTTCCCTGACGTTTTAGGTCACGTGTAGACAGCCCAGCACAGACAATCTGACCTTTTGCTGCAGGCCTTGTGGGAGGACACTTGCCTCCTGTCATGTAAGGGCTGATACAGTGACAGAGGTTGTATTACTGCAGTTTTTGGGTAGGACTGGGAGGGGGGCTTGCCTAGGTAGGGTCTCTTTACTGAAGCTGGACCCACCTTGACCTGCTCTCTCCTTGCTTTTATGGTTACACATGCTCAGTTCTTATTAAAAAAACCTCAGATCTTTAAATCTTTTGGCATAATAACAAGCATATAGATTTAGCAGATGAATGGCTTAGTCTTTATTCAAATCATTAAATTTCAAGCACATTGGTGAATAATGTCCATGTGCTCAAATTGTTTATCTTTCCTAAAGAGACACAAAATTATATCGAGTTTCAGATGCCTTTAGACCTGAATCCCTGTTGAAAAGGAAGGAAATTGCAATACGAGCTGTAAAACTTGTCCTGGATGATTTGTGGAAAGGGAAAGGCGTCTTGACTTTGACTTTTGAAGAAAGCAAATGTGAGAAGCTGTGGCAGGCAGGAAGAGGAGAAAGGACAATTCTTTTGCGTTTTGTTTGTCTATTTATTTTGACCTCTGCATGTTTTGCTTTCCTCTTGAACTTGTGATGCATTTGTGTGATGGTGGTTTGTTGGTTTTTTTTTTTTTTCCTCCTCATCATCCTGGCACTGATCTCCTCTGGTCCATAGTGGGAGTCAGAGAGCAGTGTTTGGTTTCCCTCCCCACGGCACAGTCTCCACATAGTGGTGGTGTAGGAGAGCTCTCCACATACATACATTTCTGGTGTAACGCTTGAGTGCAGTTTTTGGTCTCTGCATCTCCATAAATAGCTCCTTCCTTCGCTGAACTGTAGCATTGTTCTTGCTGGAGAGCTGGGCAAGTGCTGTGTGCCATCCAGGGACAGCTATGAATACTGGGCTATGTGTGTGCTTAGACAGTCAGCTATGTGTTTTTATGGCTGACTTGGTTAATGGTTGCTTCAAGCAATAAGATTGTAACATGTAGGAAGGGGAAAAATCCTCCAGGCAAATCTTAATCTGAAGGGTAGCTTCTCTTCCAAAAGTACTTGCAGAATTTAATTGAAATCATATATACATATATGTATATATATATGTGCACACACACATACACACACTATGAATCTGTGACTGAAACTCCTAAGGAGGGAGAGAGAAGGTGGTAAATATTCAGTGACAGTTATTGGACTCCCACAATGACTGAAAGGCAGAGTCCCTCAGATGATAGGTGATAGGTGTTACCATTACACATCCAGAGGTGGATAAATTTATGCAGCACTCCTGAGTCACAACTGTGTACAGAGCAGGCAGTGAATCAGGGGCCTTGATGCCCTCGGGACGGAAGGGTCTCATTTATTTAAACCTTTTGCTTACAGTGGAGCCTTAAAGTTCTCAGTGTGTTAAATTACTGGCTCATTAAGAGTGAATGAGCATTGGGGGGGGGGCAGCTTTCTTTTTAACTTGTTAAATATAATGAAGTCTTCTATCACCTGACTTGTTTGGGGGTTTTTTCCAGCTTGTTTGCAGCACAATGCCAGTTGTCACGAGCATGACTGGGTGCTAGAAGTATCTTTCAAACCTACTCATGTCTGTAGCTTTCAACTCTTTCAAGCCACTAACTGAAGTGACATGTCCTTTCAGAGATGAAAAGGGGAGCTTTGTGTATGGAGGAGGCAACAAGCGCAGTCAGCCACTACCTGGCTCCAAGGGCGCCGAGTCTCCCAATTCTTTTCTGGATCAGGAGAGCCGCAGGCGAAGGTTTACTATTGCCGATTCAGATCAGCTGCCTGGCTATCCCATGGAAGTAAATATCCTACCAGCCAAGATGAGAGAAAAAACACAGTCCTACGGTGAGTTCATTCATCTCTTGTTATCGCTGTTGTGATAAGAGATTTGGTCAGTCTGAAATGATTTGTCTTAGAAAATTGCTCGTCAGACTTGATTGATATTAAGGCCATTTGTGCAAATTGTGAATGTGAATGAAATTCTACATCTGAAGTAATTTCTCTTTAATGAATATCATTCAGCTGGGCTCTGCTGCTACAGAAAGCCATTTCCATGTATTTTGGTTGTAACATTATATCCACTCCTGCTCTAAATGAGCAGGAGGGTAGCTGTTTAATCTCAGCACATTGATTTCTTATATGTCACCAGTGGAAGTATCTTCAAATATTCTTTTTTTTCCTGCAATTTGAACTCCTTATTGCTTACCTCTCCCTTTGTTTAACTGGGAAAAGCAAAAAATTTAAAAATTGTTTTCCTCAACCTTATGTAATTCCTCATAAGCTTCTATATTGTCTCTAGGAAAACCTCGTCCTTTGTCAATGCCTGCTGATGGAAGCTGGATAGGAGCTGCCGAACCCTTCTCTAGGCCACGAGGATCAGGGAGAAAAGGCAAGGTTTTAGGTTTTATCCCTCATTCCCTTCCTCTACAAAATTTCCTTGGGGTGAACTGCATGGAAATGTTTAAATTAGAAATGGAGGATTATGAGTTGCATATTGCTGAACTAATGCAAGGTGACCATTGTTGGGTTTAGCAGGAATGCCAGATGGTAACTGTGAAATTTGTGAGGCTCTTCAGTGATGGGACTCAAATCTCTTGCCTTAGACTTGTAGTGAGCAGTAAAAGTTAGCTAGAATGACTAGGGCAGATCTGTACTTGTGACTTTATAGCACAGGTTTACAATTTTGCTCTTGCATACAGCCCTTTCCTTTTCTACTGTGTTTAATATTGATCGTGAAACTACTTTTTTGCTAAGTCTTTCTTTTTGTTGAGCTCAGTGTGGAGGCTGTTGAAGAAGCAAGCTTGTTCAGAAAATGTAAAATGTAGGGCCTTTTAGCAGTTGCTTTTTACTGCTACTGCTGTAAGAAAGCAACATATTCTGCAGGCATCACTGAATGGGAGAGAGACAGAAGCTCATAACATTGGGTGTTCGGTTGGATGCCTTTTTTTACTTCCAACACTGCCTTCTTCCCACTGCCTTTTGCATCTGAAAGACTATTTGAGTCCTGTTAGAGTGGGAAATAAGGATGACTAGTTTATTCTTGGAATCTGTTATGAAAGCTAATGTCTAATTCAAAGCTGGATTCTATTATTTTCATGCAAAAATAGGAGTTGATAACAAGAAGCATCAACGTGGAGGGATATTAGAAGCAAGCTCAGTAACGAGGCTAACAGAGTGATCATGAGGTAGCAGGGCTGGTTTTTGTTGTATGGTTTTTTGTTTGGTTTTACCTTTGGTTTTGTGTTGCCTTTTTTTAATGCTTGAAATGTACCTAAGTGCTGCAGGCTTGTATTTAAGCTCTATTGGATCAGACCCAAAGGCCTGCCTAGTCTAGTAGGATGTCTTTAGCAGCAACTGCCTTGCTCAGGCCTCTAGGGAAGAGTAAAAACAGAGAAAGCACCACGAATCACTGGTCAAAACTAGGGAGGGAAGTGCTTACATCTTCACCTTCAAGATTAATTTCTCTTGTCCAGAGTAATATTTGTAGCTTTTAAATTACTCGTGAGTTACATTGAGAAGTATATGGATTCAACTCTGGTCTCTTCAGACCTTTGTTGTAACTCTTCGTTACATCTCACCCATAATGATTTGCATGAATGCAGTCTGTATCGGCATTTTTGGTGTGTGTAGATCTGGAATATAATAGTTAAATGGTATCTTCTCTGTGTATGGATTTATTTTGTTATTTGTGTTACTTCAAAAACATTAAAGATGTAAAAAGCCATGAATCTGTTGTTAGCTGCTTATGTCCAGCTGTTTTATGAACAAAACCCCAGATCTACATATTTGAAGTGTAGCTGGAAGACTTTTATAAAAATAGAAAATGTTGATGGAGGGTTTTGAAGTCAGCAGTAATTGGTTTTCCTCCTCCTATTTGTACAGGTGAAGATGTCCTCTGCAGGTACTTCAGCAATGAAAGAATACCTCCAATAATTGAGGAAAGCCCCTCCACGCAGCATCCCCTCTCCAGGCCAGTGTCTGACAAGCAGTTAGTGAGGGGAACAGATTATATTCGAGGCAGCAGGTGTTTTATGAATACAGACCTCCACAACAGTGCAACAATTCCTTTTCAAGAGGAAGGTGCTAAAAAATCATCGGTTACATCATCCACAAAATCCTCCTCGGCAGAGCCCTCGCTGCTGTTCAGTTGGATCACGAGACTGAAATCATTGACTCAGTGACTTGTTCCCAGTGCTGTTACCAAGTGCCTTTGCTCATTGGTCAGACTTCTCTACTTTGCAGCTTAACTGACACACAGTGACTAATGCAGTATTCTTTCCTTGAGAATCTTACATTTTTTGCCTTTTTGTTTGTCATTTTTGATGGATCAGAGGGTTTCATAGTGCAAGGAGGGAAGAAAGATAAAGATCAAGTTCCTCTTCCTGACCAAAAACTGAAGGCATTTATTCCCATGGAAATGAGTAAAATTTCAGTGAGGTAGAGGCCACACGTGACCTGGAATATGCTCAGAGGAAAGCATTGCATTGCTGTGAAATCCAGTGGCACTTCCGTTGTCTGAATGCTCAGAGGCTGGTGCGACTAGCTGGGTGTCAGAGTATGCAGAGCTCACAGAAGTTGTCACTCTCCTGACTGGGAAAATAAGCAGGGAAACAGCAGTCTTGTGCAACTTAGTGATGCTGTTTCAAGTACTGCATGAGATCAACCTCATGAGGAAGAAGCAGTAGTGTTACTGTTCTTTCTCTGATATCCAGAGTTCCTATGAAGTCTTAGGAAGAGAGTTCTCTTATTCAGAGATTTAGGAAGTTGGACTAATTTAATTATAAATCAATCTCACCTTATATATAATCTATTTTATTGAAATCACAGTACATATAAGGAGCACTGAACAGCTGCAGTGCTCATCTGTAAAGGTATATGGATTGCTACAACATGCCAAGGAAATGCATCTGTAGAGGTGGTAAAAGAATATATATATTTTCCTTAATTGTTTAAGAATGACTTGCTGTTAACCAAAGTAGCCTTTTAAAGACAGTCCTGTTGGACTTAAGAGAACTTTTACAGTGGTTCCATTTTTGAATGATGTGTTGTTTTTATGAAAAATATGTGCTATCACACACTACTATTGTAAGACATCTTGCTATTTTCTATATAGCTCTAATTTTTACCCCTCCAGCATTTTAAAGTAGCATTGGGTATTTTGGGAGGAAAATAAAACTTGTTTAACAAAGGAGGATATTAAAGAGATATTGTTTAAGAAGGAATGTACATAAGATTGTTAGTATGCAAACAGTTGTGTTTAAAGTTATTTAAATGTTAAATATAGTTGTATATATTTTTACATTTAAACAGCTAGAGTTTGTACCTTCCTGTATTGAAGTACTGAGCACAGCTTAGTTAAATGAAAAGAAAATAAGATTTTGTATTACCTTCTAATTACAAGACTAACTATTTTTGTAGATGATACATTGCCAACAGCCTTTACTCCTTTGGTCTTGCTGAAAAGAAGGATTTATATTTAATAATTGGTGGGGGAAGAGGGAAGTTAAATGCTAGTTTGCACTTAGGACTGGAGCAGGAATCACATGTGATAACAAGTGTTAAAAAGACACTGTAATTCTGTCTGTGAAGATGTCACCATTCTGCTGCAATGAGCTCAAGAAGTTGTGCTACAGCCCTGTAGAGAGAGACAGGGTGTTTAATTCACTTCTCAGTTAATTATGTTTGATTGTGACTCACTAATGACTGGAGGGGCTGGTTTGGACCTTTCTGATCAAAGCAGATATGTCTGTCTTGTGCCACTCTCCTCCACTCCCCAGGATGGCAGTCGGTACTAGAGACGTGACCAGAACTGCTGCTGTGCAGTTGAACCCTACAACAGTTTGGTCCTGCCTCCAAGAAAAGGGCTGACACTGCCATGTTGTAGGCTCTGTGGTGTAGTATAGTCCAGCCTCAAAAAGGCTAAACTGTTCTAAAGATGTTGTCTGAACAAGACTTTTAAAATGGAAATTCTGCTCATCTTCAGTGTCGTGTTTTCTCTACTTTAAAAATGAACGGGGGCCATCATGTTTAACTTCTTATTGTGTATAGTGAATATAGAGGATGCCGTACAGTTTAGGGGTAAAAAAAAGTCCCACAGATCTAGAAATAAATCACAGCTTCACAGCTGATATCCTTCTGGCTTAACCTGCAAAAAATTCTGCTATTATGCAAAAACTTGGCTCATCTCTTGATGTTGAAGGTACATGTGTCTGTCCGATCAAAAACTATATCTAGGCTGACTTCCCTAATGAGTAGAACCTACATTTCCAGGTATCCTGCCATGGTACAGTACTCCACAATACTCTGAATACTCTGTCATGGTGGCAGAACCACACAGTTAATTGGAAAAGATCATAAACCCCACAAAAATGGAAAAGAATATTTAGTACTCATGCATATATCTATAGTGAGGAATGTGCACTTTTGAAATATTGAGCAGGCTTCTGTTTTAGTCTGTAGAATATGTGAAAGACAATACCTTTTGTTTCCCTTACATAACCATTCCAAGAAAATTCTATTTTGGATGGTAATGTGTGAGAGGAAATAAGACATAAAAATGAACCCTAACAGCTTGTAGAGACAGAGTGCAGGGTAATTCTCCAAACCACGTGTTTCCTCTAGTATTATGGACAATTAAATTAATCAGTTTGAATTCTGGATGACCAACAGAGGTGGACACAGTACTGAGAGTATTATACTAATTTTGTGCTAATCAATGAGCCGATAACTTTTCCTTCCTCATAAGCAGGGCTTGTTTTACAAACAACATGCTCCATGCTCTTGGTGCTCATTGAACAGAAAGGAGAGAAAATAAAAATCCAAAACTTAACCAAACCAGGGAACAGATGGTGAAGACTAGCTTTATAGTTGGAGAGGATAAAGAATTTTCTTCTTGCATAAGTGTTTCTTTTGTCCAAATCTTGCGTCCTGTTTTATTGCACTGCCAGCAGGTAGTCTTCACAAACTGCTCTTTACCTGCAACCACATCCCGAACAGACCAAATTAAACTCCTCATCAGACTTTAACTTAGATCTTGATGAATTCAGCTCAAACCCTTTTTTTGCAAGTTTTAATTCCGTAGGAGCTTTCCTGCATTCATCATTCAGTTTTTGGAATATCTTACACATGATCTGGGCAGCAAGGCTTTTGCGTGCGTGCATTCTCAGAAATGCCTTTGCCAGCAGGATTGATATCTCGGAGGAGTGTGAATGTTGGCTTGTGCTCGTGTTTTCTGCACTAAGATGTTAGTCCCCCAGTTTCCACCACACATCCTAGTGCACCATCTCAAAGCGTGAGATAGAAATTCTCATGGACAACTGGAAAGAAGCGTTGTGTCCTTTGGAGTAACCTTTGTCCTGCTGTACAAAGGAGCTGTGGCTTCTTTCTTCTCTGTAGCCTGAGCTTTACTCTGCACATGCTCATAATCCACGTGGTTATGGAGCACGTGCTCTTTGTGGCTATCACATAGGAATGCTTTTGTCTCCTTCCAGGCTGTAAGGTTTGTATAGTGGACAAGAGCTCTTCAGGAAGCCACTGACTTAACTCAGCATCTTCTGTGATTCACTTAAAATGTAGAAAGAGCACTCCAAAAAAGAGGGGCCAGGCTAAGCTAAATGCATGGGTCTGTGTTGTGTCGAATGCTGCTTCAGCTGTGTGGCAGTAACTCTGCAAAGAAAACACCCCACACAACTGCAGAATGCACATTTGTTTCTACAGCTACATTTGTATGATGCTAGAACATGAAACAAGGGCAGTCTTTCAAAGTAGTTATATATAGTTCCACACACCACACTTGAGCTGTAAGATGTATGACAAAAGCAGTCAAGAGCTGCTGTCAGTGCACCAAATTCTGCTGCCTATGCTGCTGCTGCATCAGTTTAAAATAGTAACCTCTCTTTATCCTGTTGCCTGCACAATGCAAGTCCCTATCCATCAGTTTTGTCTTCTTTTGTGATAGTTAGCAACTGCTGGTAAGTTTATGTCATTCCCACAGGGCCTTGTGCAGTGGTCCAAAAGCTTAGTTAGTTTAGGTTATTCTGGACTTTGTCCAAAAGTGGAAAGTCAAATTTAAAAGCAGTATTACAGGTCCAATATCATTTAGAGCTGGGATTTTTTTTTTTTATACATACTAAATATGAAACAGGCAGGAGTTGTCTGTTGCACATACTTTGCCAGTGGGAGAAAAAATGAGGATTACATACTCAGTGGAGGAAAAAAACCCAGACCTTTGGGTATCCTCCAGTTCCTGCCAGTGGGAGAAATGTGTTTGTTTTAGCATGACATAGAATAGATGTAAACATTTCTTTTTAAACCTCTCTGTGTGGTCACCTCAGTTATTCAGGATGATGTAAGCCACTGACTTTCTTCCTTAAGCGGTTATGGAGTTAATCCAATATATTTTTTTGGGAGAGGGTGAAGATATATTTTCTTAGGCAATTATATGATTGATTAACAGGGTATGGAGACAGAGGAATTAAGCATAAAATAAGTGCCAGAGAGCACTGAGTTACAGGGAGAATCCTTGGGGTCAGTTTATGGTTGTGGTTTCTGTTTGTTCCCTGGGCTCTGGTGAGGGCGAATATTCTCTATACCAGACAGCAGCCAAGGAATCAGAGGACAAGAAGTCTGGTTTACTGTTCCATCTTCAGCTGAGTGGGGTAGTTGCCTGGGCTTTTTTGGTTTGTTGTTTCTGACACCCCACTTACCCTCCTTGGTAAGTGTAGCCCTCCTTCAGTACAAGTGAGCCAGACTAGGAATGGTTGAAATGTACCTGTGGAGCAAACCTGACAAGATCCTGGTGGAGCACTGGGCTGTGCTGGCTGATGGTGCTCAGCCACCAAGTGTTTAGATGTGCTCTGGGGGTGCCTTTGCAGGTGAGGGGCCTCAGACCCTTGTGACCTGTGCTTAGAGGCTTTTTTGTTTGGGCAATATTTACTGAGAGGCATAAAATATACCACTGTCTAAACTGATATTTAATGTTTTGACTGTATTTAATCAGGGCTTTTCCCCAAGTAATTGTATGCTTCTCAGTGCTACTTAATGTGTTCTCCTTTTTCATCCCCCATTAGCTATTTTCAGTACAAATGTTTCTAATGAAATCCTCCCATATTTCCAGTGAAAATGTTTGTAATGCCTAGTAATCACAAATAAGCCATAAAATTTTAATATGTAAACTGTAAAAGAACCCCAACCAACCAAAACTCCATAATCAAAATGCAAGAAAAAACACTTTTTCTACCTTGTGAATAAGAGCTTCATGTTAAGAAATTGTGTATAAGAACAATAATAATGAAACTAAGGATTTTCATCCAGGTAAAATATCAGCCAAATTTTAGTGGCTGCATCATGGGTGATTTATTTGATTTTGTTACATGATAGTAGAAGGTGAGGGCTGTAGTTCAGGTATTGTAGCTTCTTGCAGAGCAACTGTGATGTTTAAGTGTGTCTCCACAGAACATGACCAAAGGCTTTCTTAGGTGTAACACAGTTTTAGCTGAAACTCTCCCAAGCCACTGAATGTCTCATTGAACAGGCAGAAGTCTTAATAATGTCTGGCATAGTTCTTGACCATTGGTTTCTAGGGGGAAGTTGGTGTAAGTTCCTACAAGTGAGTAGGATGAGAGCAAAATAAGTTATGTCCAAAATCAATTATTTCCCTTTTCCTATGTCCTTCTTCCTCTCTGACCTTCTCCTCCTTACATTAAGGCCAAAGGACTTGCAAGAATTTATTTCACAAACAAACGGCTATAAAGCCTTTAATATTTATAGCATAATCAGTTTGTTTTGATGTCTGAGATTGTTTTGGCCAGAGCCTTCCAGCAAAAAGAGCGCTGCCCACAAAACAATATTTCAAAGCTCTTGATTCATATAAGAATTCTTCTCTGCTTAGTAAGCTATTGGCTTAGACTCTGCTTTGAAGCTACTTAGACCACCCCAAGCAGTCCTTGGTCCTTTAGATCCAAACACATCAGCTTATCACTGGATAGGAAGAAAGGTGTTTTTTCTTCTCTTTCAGAGTTTTGTAATGCTGGATTTGTAGATTGCATTGGAGAGATGGGTGTGGATGTCCTGCCTTTCCCTGCCTGCTCTCTCCTCTGTGTGCAGTAGCTATGTGGGGTGGAGGGACAAGAAGGCAAGGGGGAGCCCAGCAGCTAAAGCAGCAGCCCCTCTCTTCCCTCCCTCATGCTCAGGAGATGAGTGAAAAGGCAAATGGGACAAGAGCCGTGATTTGCAAAGTTTGTTTTCCTGTGGAAGTGTGGGAACATTGTTGGAGGGATGATGTGTAACAGTATTAGCACAGAGGTAATATGAGGAAGCCATTATTTAAAAACCAGAAAGGTTTGGCAGCATATGAGCTCTTGGTATGGTGCAGGCATGTTTCACCTTGTGCTGCACAGAGAGGCCTTTATTAAAGCAAAGTGGACAAGGGAGCTGGGGTAGTCTGGGAGAGGCAGCGAGGCAGATACGCCGGCATGCTCACACATGGGTGAATCTGGCCACGAGAAATGCGCTTGACCTGCTACTGACCGTGGCTGGCTGCTGTGCTTGGAATGGATGTGGTCTCTGTGGGAAATAAGGCTTTTAGAAGGATGTGGAAGAGGCTCAGGTTTCAGCATCATGACTCATTTTCCCAGTGGTTGACCAAAGTGGGCGCGGTATGATGGGAAGCTGTGATGAGAAGTACTCCTGCTATCTTTCTCCCTATCAAGAAATGTCAAGGAGTGAAAAAAACATCACCAGAAATCTGAAGTTCAAGAAACCTGAACCACCCATAGTAACCAAAGCGCATGACTTCTCCCACAGGTCACTCCTGCAAACCCGGATTTTTCATCCAGTTTGCAATGAAGTATTTGGTGTGTTATCAAAATGCAGAAGACTTTGGGCACCCTCTGGTCTCACACAGTGTTTGCTGCTCACGTAGCTGGCTGTGAGGAGAGACATCTTGGCTAGTGAGGCTGACTCTGACAGTGTTGACTCAAGGCAGGAGCTGTAAGGTGAGAATTGCATCACCCTGACTAGTCTGATACAAGCTTTTTGGGTTGGATGTGCGTAACATGCCTAAATATTAAAGTGAAGTGGAAGTCAATTATAAAATCACAAAAAGCATATAAAAGCCATTAGTAGGAGAAGAGATGCTGCCAAAACACGATTCTCTGGTTGCTTTCCAGTACTCTTGCCTTGTTTTGCACCCTTAAGACAAAATTCCAGGTGCCGCCCCAGTGGAAAGTGGCACACTAGGTGACCCCAATGGCTCATTTCCATTATTCAAAGCACAGGTCAAGCAACCTTTCTGTTGTTTTTCTCTGGGTCTCAAGTGATTTCCAGTGATGACCAGTCTGTTCAGTCTGTTGCCACCTTCTCTCTTTTCTCAAGGTGCCCTTGCTGAGCACCTCGGGCAGTTTTGGCATTGTCACATTTGTGTGCCTGCAGAAGGCAGTGTTGTGTTCAACATGCTTGTGCTGCTTTTGTACTTGAGGATAAATAAGAAATTCTCCTGCTAGGTAAACAAGGCTTGTCTGGCAAGAGTTCTGTCCTCAGCACTAGATCTGATTGTTCTTTCTGCTTTTTGTGTCAAATCTGATTGGTTGATGAGGGCTGTTTCTGATTTATGATTGAAGGGTGGAATGAAAATAGGATCTTGTCGATGAAGAGGATTCAAATGAACATTTGAACAAATTAGTAAAGGCCAAAGAAACTAGAGAAGTAAAACCAGGCACTAAATCTTTATCTGAGTAGTGCTAAACAAAAAATACACAAAATAAATGTATATGTGTTTTGCATTTGTGTGGGGTTTCATATCTCAGCCTACTGTCTGGAAACTTTTAATATTATTCTCCTACGAGTTTCTTGACAATGAACTGCAGATAACTGTGGGATGCTTGTGATGAAGCTGCCGCTGTATTATTGTGCTGTTGTATTTTGGCAGAGCAGACCTCTTGCAATATGTGGCTTTTCTGTTCCTTTCCAGCCCTCCCACTCTAAAACCAATGCACATCACGTCAGGTGGCTTTCAAAATTATAAGTTCATCACTAGATCCTCTTTTCACTGTCCTACTCGGTTCAACTTTTGAGAATAATATGAAATGTATTTTTAAAGGCTGAAGATGCTGCAATACATAAGCACAGGTAGAGGTAATTATTGATAGGTTTGAGAATTGGAGCCATTGTAAGGTAACAGATACGCTGCTGTATTTAAGATGAAAAGTTGTTCTTCAAATATAAATTGTGTTATGTACTTGGACTATTAAATACACGCTTGAGTCAGAAATGCACAAAGCACCATTTGTGCCACTTAAAGTTCACATGGAAAAGCTGAATCATCCAAGCCATCTGAATGATGCACACTATTTGGTAGTTGTTTTCTTCAGCAGGCAGCTGGTGATCTCTCTTCCTGTATTCAGGGCTTGGGTGGGGGAGGTAGAGGAAGACAGAAAGGAGTCTTTGGGGTGGGGGGAGAAGCTATTGCTTCACGTGTGCAAACTTTATGATTTTCCTGAGATCTCTCTAAATTTGTGGTAAGTTAAAACTATATTCAGAGGATTGAAGAGGCAATATATATTTCAATTAGGTTATAAAATGTTTTTATTTTAAAGTAACAATGCTTTATGAACATTTTAGGCATGATTTGTTTATTATATTCAAGCAGTTTCTTCATGGGGGAAGACATAGGATATGTGCTAGGACTGGGGATCCTTCAGACTTGGTAGCTTCTGTGTCTCTTGCTCCCCTCTTGAAATAAGGAGGTTAACTGTGAGATTTGTTGCCTCAGTCACCAGCCAAAAAATGGTAACTCAATTGCTCTTGGGCTGCTCATGTTGTAAACTTAACACCCAATTTACGTGTTTGCCTACTGAAGCTCACTGGTAGTGAAGGGCAGTTTAGGGCTGAAAAAACTCCCAGGTCAGGAGTGGGACAGATGTGTCAGGGTTGGGGGGAGTAGTAGTTTTGGAGAAAACCCCACATGTACTCCCTGCAGCTATATCCTTAGTTTTCTACGTTTAGGATATATCTATTTTTATGTGGATATTTTGTTTATATTGACATTGGTGAAGAAGCTTTTTCTTTTTTTTTAATGATCTATGCCTTTATTACAGTCTGTCTTACCTATTTAGATGGTAAGATACTTTTTTAGCAAGCTTGTCTTGTAGTTTTAACTTCCTGAGTGTGCTGGATTGGGGATTTAATTGTCCTCTATTGTACTTATTAGTACAGTTGAAAGGGTCTAAAGAGCAGCAGAGTGGAAAAAGCAATGCAGAGGCTTTGCTCAAATCGTGTTTTTCTGACTTTTCTTTGGGTTTTTCTTTTTTCCCAAAGCTGAAGAGGGACACAACCAGCAAGCATTCAAATCTCCTTTTGAGTCTAAACCAAACTGTGTGACTCTGTCAGTGCGAGTAATGAACTGCCTGGGAAGTGATGGCAAATTACTTATATTTCTAACCAACACAGAACAGAAAAAAAGGGCTGAGGCTCTGGTTCTCAGCAGATTCTTCAAGAGAGCCTCTCATTAACTGTGCTAGGGGGGCACTTCTATTGCTTTTGGTGACTGTCATTTTAGGGCCAGCAGTGCCTGCAATAACCTGAAGTACTTACCACAGCAGGTAGTTTCAGCGAGGGGGCAACAGCCCCCCTTGCTTAGAAAACATCGGCCTCTGAGAAGATATTAAATCAAGCTATGTTGCATAGTCTTAGGAAAAGGTGACTGCATTGATGCAAACACTAAAAGTTTATGTAAGAAATTTATAGGACAAGAGACAATAAGCTTAAATTACAGCACAGAGCTTGAATTTGGTTGAAAAACCTGATGTCAAGGAGAGTTAAGCACTGGTTTAAGATGCGGAAGGGAGCTGTAGAACCTCCATTATTTGATGTCATAAAGAACGGGTTAGGCGGCCTGTGTCAGAAATAGCCGGAGTATAATGGATCCTGCTGGGAGGGACAGACTTAATGATCTCTTGATGTCTCTGCAACCTTATGAATTTGCAGAGATGTGAGTAGGCTGTATGTGACTGCGTTCTGGTAGAGTTCATCTAGTGCTTTCAGGCCCTTCTGGATAAAAGCCACCATGCACACTTCACCATAACCCTAGTGAAATTTGGAGATTTAAAGGACCCTGAAGCAATCAAATGAATGTATGAGACGATGCAGTTCAGGGGCACCATGCAGGAAAGAGGGACAGGGAGCAGTAACATTCAGAATCAGTAATTTTGCAGTTTTGTACTTATCTAGAGTAAAATCATCATCTAAAATTACCACTGTCATCCCTTCAGTTGAGGCACTTGCACAACATTGGAGAAACACCGCTTTTTGTTTTGAAGAACTATGGGGTTTTTCTTCTTAATAGAAGGAAAATATTAGGAATTGTGCTACCCTTCTGACAAGAGAAAGCATATTGATAGCTCTAAAATATAGCTTGGCCTTTTAAAATCAAGATAATAGAGCTACAAAATCTGCTCTTTTATACTGTTTCCTGATAGAGTTGAAAGATGCATCCCCACAGCCCTGCCATTTCTAATGTAAGTTTTAATTTTTAAAAAGGAAAATAACTTGCAGACGGGTAGAGTAGCTCTGTGCTTATGGAAGTAGCTTATTTCTTTGTATAAGTTCCCTGTTAAAACAAGCTATGAAGCAAAAAAGTACCCACCTTCATCTTTCAACCAATGGGTGGCCCAGGGGTATGAACTTTATGGGGAGATACACAGGTGGCGTGATACCAAGAAATTAATTTCTCATGCAGTACAAATCGTCGGTGGCCAGAGTCTCCAGAAAGCAGCACCAGATGTCCTGAATATTTTTACATTCAAGACTGTAAAAAGTTCCAAAGAGGAGGAAGTGAAAGAATGGTAGCAAGTCTCTTGCAAGCAATTTTAGGGATGTGGGACTTCATTTGCACATGAGTATGACAGCTCTCTTCAGCAAAAAGCATGGTGGGAAGTGGGATAGACTTTGTCTTTACTACCACTCAAAGGATTGTGCCATCGGCTTTTCCATGTCATCAAGGAACCGTGTCTGGTCTGCTGCCTTTATCTCTTCTGTGAACTGTTTACTCTTTCCACAACTAACACATGTGCTTCTTCAGACCTTTCAGTATTGCCCTCGCTATTGTTCAGAGTGCATATAAAGCCAGTAGTTATTTTAGGAAGCAATAGCTGAGTCTGTGCATCAGATTTCAAGACACATTTTTGGGCAAGTTTTCAGATAATCCATTTATATGCAGTTGAAGTGCTTTGAAGATATAAAGTGCCATGTTACTGATAAGTACTGATTAGTCATGCAAATAAATGGAGATATTTTAATTAGGGCAATTTCAATATGACTCGTACTGTGGAAAAGAGTCTGTGTAAACATATTAAATAAGTAATTTATTAGTGGGAACGACCTGTGATTAAGGGTGTTGTGTTTTAATCTTTTGGAGGGGAATAATATACTTTGCAAAGTAACAATGCAAGAGAGTAACAGTCTGATAAGCTAAAAAACAATAACAAATAACCTCTGTTTTTCAAAATACATGTAAAATTATAAATGAGATATTTGTATCTCTTCATGTCTGCTTGAGCCACAGTACAACTCCAAGTAAGCTGGGTATGCTCAAATATGTACTGATGCCTTGCAGAGGCTGACCTGGAACAGAGGCTAGGCAGAGTGAAAGGATAAAGGGCAAGTATTTATTGAAAGGCCTTCACAGGGCACACCTTGGGCAGTGCAGGAGTCTCGCAGAGACTGCACCCAGGATGGACACAGTCACACTTTTTTGGACAGATATAAGTTTTGTCCATTTGCATATCAGAGGTTAATTGTCCAATTACTGCTTCAGGCAGTGCAGTCCCATTCTCTCAGTTTGCTCCCCCCAACTCACTTTTGTTTACATTTCTCAGGGCCTGAAACAGTGCGGTGTCCTTGAATCTCAGGCCTAGAGAGGAATTGTGGTGTCTGACAAAAATGGGAAAAGCAGTTGCTAACACTCTATATGGAGTTTAGAGTTATACACTAAAGAATTGCAGGATTACAAATATATGAAAAATATAAAAGCTAAAATCCTAAGGCATCAGTACTGTCTGAAATGTGGCAGCCTTGCCAGCCGGTCAGTCTGAGACTACTTACATATGCTGTGGTGCTATAGTAGCTTTGTTCTGGGATTTGCCATCACTTTTCTGCCACGACCCTTTCTTGCAGTAATTTTTTGTGTGTGTGTGTGATCTGCCAGCATCCTGACTGGGAGTGACAGCAAGTGACTGGGGCATTTGCCACGAGGCCTTCTGGTGTTATGTAGGAGGTGTGTGAAGTGTTGCTGGGTCATTCCGTAGCTACTTTAGAGTCACTTTTGTATGTGTGTGCAATTATATGTAAGGTGAACAGAAATGGGGGCCAGGATCAAGTTGTGCTATACTTGCTCAGGAAGGCTTCTGAGAGTTAGAGCCAGACCTTTCATGTTCTTGGATATGGCTGCACACTGCGCTGTTGCTTTCTTTGGAATCAGGATTGGGTACCTCTGTGATGAGGAATGAAGCAGAATATCAGACTATTGTTATTGATATGTGTGTTTATCACCTTTGACAATATAGCTGGGCAATATAAGTGATGAATATTTGATGAATTATGGGAATACATCCATGAAATTATTCCTTGTCTCTTTGTTTTTAGTGACAGGACTTGTTTATGGTGGAGTGTGCCAAAGTTAACCTCCAATTAAAAATCAGGAGAGGCAACAGTTTACCCCATGGTAAACACCATGTAGTGTCTCAATTTACTCTCTGTCAGTTAGTCACAACACCCACAGTCTGTTTAATTTACGACTAAAATGCAAAGGTGTAATGTAAGTGGATTTTCCAATCTGGTTTCCTAGTTTCAGTGGAATTTGCCTGAGCTTTATATAAGTATAAAAGTATTTACATGTGTGTGTGCCTCTGGGTGTATGTATATACCCATGCACTGAATCCTGTTTAAACTACTCAACCATAACATTTATTAGAGGTGGAATGGCATGACTTGTCAGCTCTGTCTTTCAGATTCAGTCTTTTACCTTTGCTGAAAACCTTCCAAAGAGCTTAGACTTACAAACTATAGTCAAGGAACATGAGTCTGCTGTTGCCATATTTCCCTGTCCACACAGCCCCCTTACCTAGAAAGAGGATAAAACCAGCCTCAAGTGAAAGTTTAGTGAAACAGCTTGTGTGTAGCTTCTCACTTTATGCCTCTATGAGAGGTACATTTCTATTTTTGTTTTTTTTTTTTTTTCTTTAAATTGAGAATATACAAGAATAAATTTACACAGTCATTGAGGTTGCAATGCCTACTCAGTAGGTATTTGAAGTAGCTACAAAAGTTCAATGCAAAACCTGGTTTTAAGCATTGTTATTCTCCTTCTAGTGTAAGGGCTACACTCCAAGTGCAGATGTGTCTACCTCTGCCTTTTTAAAAAGAAGTCAAATTTTATTTAGAGTTGTGCTTTGAAAAAAACCCCAAACAACTGCTGTGACTTCATGATCTAAACACATTTCTAAAATGCATTCTCTGCCTTTTAAATAGGGACTTTCACTTGAAGGAATTTACAACAGATTTTCCTCTCAGTCCTTCACACTTAGATCTTGGCTTCATTCCAGAGTATAGAAACTAGATTTGTAATTGCCTTATGTACAAGGTAGGGTTTCCTCTTCTCCTTGTTTGCTTAACTTGTCAGATTGTAGACGGTCTGGCGCCACTTAACCTTCTTAAAAAAATGTTTTATTTCTATTCCTTTTCTGATAAATATCTATTTATTCTCCTGAAAAGCCATCATCAGAAAGAACAGAAAAAGTGGATTATTCTGAACTTAATTCATAATATAAGAGACGGGGTTTAACAGAATAGAAGAAACTAGATAAAGTTGTCCTCAATTTGATTAGAAGATAATTTGACTTAAAATTCCTGTTGTTTTTTTTTTTCCCCTGAAAATTACAGATTTAGATAAAATTTGGGTAAAACAGTGGTCTGAATTTCCATTCCAGACTTTAAACAAGGCTCAAGCATGGTATCTGTTTTGGGGAACAAAACCGTTATTCCCAATGGTTTATGGCTTGTGATTGTGGGTTAATTATTTATTTTTACCATCAGTCTCTGCCTCTTGGATACCTGACTGGCTCTAGAATACACAGAGCCAGCACAGGGACACTTGTCGGGAACACCTGTGCTTTCAAGACATGCTCGAGCCTTTCTCTCACAAACATGCCATTGTGTGCCCTTTGGCTTCCTCACTGTCCAAAACATCTCCTTGTCACTACTTTACTCTTCCCAGTGATCCTATCAGCAGGTCCCATAGCCAGCATTCTCTTTAGGAAGAGAAAGTTAACAGGTGAGAGGTAGTGTATTTCAGAGTGTGTTTTGGGACGAACAGCCTATAAGAGAGATCCTGAGGGACCTGGTTATCTTCCCATTGTGTGTCTTCACTGGACTGCTCCCACTGCAGGAAAGGGCAACAACAGCTCCAGGTCCTGCTCACAAGGGTGGAGGAGGAGGAATGATGATGCCTCCTCCTTGCCAGGGGAAGGCTGTACCATGGATCCATGCAGAAGGCTAGCCCTCATCTGGAACTTCTGGACAATGTTTTGTTGATGTATTATTTAACCGTTTTTTCAAATATCATTGTGTGAGCGGCTGGCACTTGCTGTCTAACCGGTGGTGCCATCAGGCTTTTATCTGTGCGACTCTGCTGTAGGAGAGCACACAGGAATTACTCAGCTGCTTGGGCTGCTGAGGGCTTGTCAGTGGTGACTAACACTGGTTGAATTTTCTAGTCCTCTCAGCCTTCTCTTTCTTCCTGTCTCAAATAGATTTTGAAAATATTCCGAATGGTACAAATTGACTTGTTTGTAACAGTGCAACAAGCAGATTATGTATCACAGCCTGGTGTACAAGTCCTTTGGAAAATGTTTGCTTACATGGTTTCCTATGTGGATTTTTTTGTGGCATTTGACTGCTTGGCTGAGCTGTGTGGGTCTCTGCTCCCTGACAAACTTTTGCAGTGGGAGAAAGACATTTTATTGTTCTCTGTGGATGAATGCTGGTATTCATACAAAACACAGCCTGTCTAGTCATGCACATAAATAAAAATCCATTCAAGATAATGATGACAAAAAGGGAACGTACATATGTCAAATAGATCATATTCTGTAAATACAGACAATAATGAGGTTTGTAGAATCTACTTAAGTCTTGGTCCTGCAGGCATTTATCAGCATGTGAATACATTTATGTAGCACCATTGACTTTTAGGTCTGCTCGAGTCTGTAAGATTAGTCCAAAGGCTATGGAACACACATAGTCATTTTGTTAAACTCATCTAGTTTAAAGTGTTACTATCTTCAGGCTGTGGTCATACACGTTTTGTATTTCCTCAGTGGGAGAAGGCCACCTCAGAGGTGACTGTAGCTGTTAACTGGGAACTTGCAAGTTGTGAGTGCAGGTCCCAGGATTGCTGCAGCCTGCCTGCCTTCCCTTCTCGCATCTCGGCCTTAGGAAAAGGAAGGTCATGGTGGAGAAAGTAATGTTTAACTCTCATACTGTAAAGTCTTATAAGAGTGAATACTTTCAGAAGTGTGGGGCAATCAAGAACTAGCCATGGCTCTTTGTGTTTCCCATTTGGGGCCAGTAGGGTGACTGACTTTTTATACTGCATGTAGCTTATTGCAAGAGTCAGGTGACAAAATTCTTATAAATGCCTTCAAGTTTGACATCCGGAGGGAAACTTAGTATGGCTTGTTGGCCCTCATCCGCAAGCTAAAACAACCAAATAAGAAAAGGACTTTGGGGCTAAACCACTGTTTAAAGCCATTCTGTTTAAAACCATTATAAACAAGACTGAATTGATTAGATTTACTTTTTTGGGGGTTTTTTAATAAGAAAAGAGATTTAAAGCACATATATGTTCAATATGGTGACAATGAACACTGATAGTATTTTGTAACTGTACTTTTTGATACCTTGAAGGCTTATGAGGTGTGGTCTCTCAGCAGACATTGAGCTGATGCCCATTCCCACACCATCACTGTTGTTGAATTGACTGAAACATGAAAGTCCAGATATCTCCTTAGGGGATAGTCTCATGCTTTATCATGTGCATGTGTGTTATCAGAATTCAGGTTTGATAGATTTCATGCCAGTGAAAAATAATGTATAGATGAGTGGTAATGGAAACCTGAATACAACGAATAACAAGAGAAGAACTTAAAGGGAAAGAATGAGAACAGAAAACCTAATCTTCAGCTTTTCTATATATAGAAAACACCTCAAGGGTAAGCACATACTGTCTTGTATAAATACATTTAAAATGTGTTTTGTAGGCACATATTTTCAATGTGTTGTCATGATCAGAAACACATGTAGACTCTGAAAAGCTGTGTGAAGAATGCAGAACCCTTGCTCATGCATGTAAGTAAAAGCTATGCACAAGTGTATATGTGTGTAAACATTTAGCTGGAAGAATAGCCACATAGGAACTACTTCAGAACCATCCCCAAGTCAGGAAGCCACAAATTATAGGTCTGAAATTTACCACACTGGCATGTCTACATAAATAAAACCAACTGGAAAGATAGCAGAGAGGAAAAACACATTTACAAATAGTATTAGGTTAGAGAAGAGGAAAAATGCTAAACCCTTTTCTTGGCTCTAATCAGAAGGCAGGAAGATTATTACAGGCAGGAGCTTGCAGACTTTAGCTAAACAACTTCCTGGTGCTGAGTATGAGTCTTGATTTTTATTTACGTATATGCATACAATCAGGGCTTTGCACATAATCATTATTTTGATAGAGGCCAAGAGGGGACATGGCTGGATTTGTTTTTTTCCCTTTCCAGGTACTTTGTCATCATCTTACTCCCTCTTTATCTCTGCCAAGTCTTTGGGATGGGATGATGTCATCTTTATCTACCTAGTATCTACCAGGATGAGCCCTTGATCCTGACCAAGGGTGTTGGCTGTTTCATGAATGTTGAATTGAGAAGCAGCCATAGGAAACCTGAATTTCTATTGCAGACAGCAACACTTCAGCTAGAGTAAATACAACTGATACTTGTAAAACCACTGAGACAACTGCTCATTGTCGCAAAGCCTTATATAGGTCTCGTTACGTCAGTCCTCCTTCAGTCCTCCCAGCCTTAGCCTGTGCCAGAGCAAACTTCCCGAGCTTCTCTCCCCACTTGGTTGTCACACTTGCAACTCAGATTCTGCTGCAGCTGGGCTGATGGAGGCTTGGGAAAAGTAGCTGCCCTGAATGATCAGTCACTTCTGTTCCTGGAACTGAAGTAAACTCGGCAGGTAAAATGCAATTCTTGGAACTGAAGAATAAGAAAAGGGGGTGTCAGTAGATCTGAAGAAAGAAAGCAAAGTCACCATTTGTGTTTGTTTGGAGTTGTCTTTTCTTTCTGTCTCTCTGAAGAGACTCACTGAGCAGAAGTGTAATTGACTCTGATGTGGAGCATCCCCACATGGCAGAGAAAGTCTGGAGCTCACTTCATCTCCTGCTCATGTCTGAGAGGTCTGTAGCACAACTGGTGAGAAGATAGCAAGAATCGCTGCTCTTCCTACTGCAGTCTTCTTGGAGCTCTGCCCATGTCCTCTGCTTCATCAGCTTGGAGGATGTAAGGGAAGAAGGAGAGAAGGGAAAGCATTATGTAAGTTGAGGAAATTTCCTTACTATCTAGCAATGTCTGAAATTTTTAAATGGTGGGGTAAAAGGAAGAATTTTTTTGAGATTGAATGTTATGAAACTAGAATTGAACACACAGGTTCAGCTTCATCGTCTCGCTTCTCTGCAAAAAAAAATGTTACGAGGAGGTTCCTCTGTAAGTGCCCAGAAGCTGGAGACTTTCTATAGGAGAAGGATGGGTAGGTTTAAAAAGTTTAGTTTTTTCGTTAGGCTCTGCTGTCAGACATCATAAGCAGAGGTCGCACATAACCCTAAGGAAAATGACTGTCAAGAATGCATAGGCACTAATGCTGTTGTGTGAGAACTGGAGCACTGGTAGCCCCTGGACCAGAGTAGTTTCTGTAGGATAGTATCTCCTGTTCTTGCTCTGAGAGCTGGCTTGTGTGTCATTGTAGCTATGGCATTGCCATCAGCTCCATTAACTTAAAATCATGAGAGTTTGGTCAGCAATTTTGAACATTTTCATATTTTTATTTCCTATGTTGAAAAGCTAATTGCTGCTGTTAATGAGGTGGATAGATCTCAGCAGGCATTTAATAACAAGTAGTTGTTTGGGTGCTGACTGGAGACTGCAATCCCCACATCTGGGGAGCAAAGTTCCCTAGTGTTTTGTGGATTTACATCTGCCCTTCACAACACTTCCATCTGCAGGAGAGAACAGCCGTTGCTTTCCTTGGATGATTTGAGGAACTGAAACAGAGGTAAACCACGTTTGCTCAGCACTGCAAAGCAAATGGAGGAATGGAAAGGCCTTGAACTGTAAACCAGTGCTCTTCTGCATCTGGACTATCTTCCCTGCTGTCAATCTCCTAACTATTCAGTTGCTGTGGATAATTCAGTAGTGCGTGGCAGTGGTCACCACCCATTATTGAGTCTTTGAAATGACCTGTGCTTGATGGGGTTTCTGTGCCTGCAGAGGATTCAGCTGAACTGTATTTAGTGAAGAACTTGAAAAAATTAAGTCTGCAAATTAGCCCTGAGAAAAAAATACAGTTGGATATTTCTCTATGCAGGATGAGTTTAAATTTTCTTTCAAGATTTTTTAGTGCCCACCCTGATCTGTTTGGAGTGATTCCAACGTTTTTTGTGGTAACAGAAATGGTCAGTGTCTAAATCTTATTTATTGAATTCTTGTGGATTAGAATACACAGTTTCCCTTACTGGAGAAGGGGGAAGGAAACGGTTTGAGCTGTGGTGTGGAAAAGTTGTGTAAAGAGAGGCTTAGGGTTTGTGTTTTGTGGTGTTTCTAGTGCCCGCTCCATTGTGTGTGTACAGAGCACGGTGTCTTTGGGGACAAGATGCCCGTACTGCTGTCACCTTCTGCAGCAGAAGGTTGAGAAGACAGCTGCAGGAGGGGGAGCCTCTGGTGGGTATAATCATTGAAAGGAACCTGTTATCTCTTACAGATTTTGGAAGAGTCAGATTTATATATGGCATTTCTTCTAAAATATCTTCATACCTAGTTCCTAAAAGCTTTTTAGCTCTATGTAATGTTCCCTTTGAGTTTCTCCAAAAGAAGAGAGATATGTGATAAGGCAGGATTAGGAAAGGACACTTAAATATTTAGTTTGACTACCATTTGTGGGATTAAAAATTGGTTATAACTAGTGATTTCTTGAATACCTTGTATATCTGTAATCTCTAACATTTTATGCAAATGAATGCAGTTCCACTTTACCAACTTCTGCCATGCTTTGGTTAGATAGAGTTCATGGAGTCATGCATAGAAACCAGATATCTTTTTAGACTCTCCTTATCTCCTCTCAGAGGATAAGAAGTCCCAAGGAGCATCCCACTGAATCCTGAGTCCTGCAGGCAAGCCTAGATCCCTGCTTAGCTCTGCTGGAGCAGAGCACTCCACCAGCTGTCATATTCTGCTCTTTAAACCAGCGCTTCATCCAACCTTAATGCAGTGGCTGGACCAGGAAAAGTGCTGCTGATAGAAACCTGCTGTGGTCCAACAAGTAGTTAATGGTTAAACACTCCATGGCCTAAAAAGGCTGGGTCATACTGGTTCAGATTTTTAATGTGGGGTTAGTCTACAGAGAAACCTACAGCTGAGTGTTTCTGGCAGACAGCCCAAGGGGTGGAAAAGAAAGGCTTTTGTAAATTCCCTGCTGTACAAATGTATGCTTAATGTGTGCATGCAACCTAGTATTTATTAAACAAGTAGGTTTTCCTAGCAGGAGACATGAGCAGATGTTCTGCATATGGCGGGGGCATGGTGCTGCTTCCCAGCAGAACCCAACCCCTGTCCTCTCCTTGCCGGTGTCACCAGCCCCAGAGCATGGGGCAGCAGTGTCCTGCTGCCTCCTGCAGCCTCCCTGACCCCTGCCTTGGCTTTGGGGTGAAACTGTTATTGTTGCTTTTATTATTACTGTTAATCTTCTAACTCAGGGTTTATGAGAAAACTAGCATCAGTACTTAATATATAGGGATCATTTTTTGACGATGGACAAAAACTTCAGTTATCAAGATTGTTTAGTAGGAAGTGCTTATCAAAAAAAAAAGAAAACAACATCCTGGATAAAATTTATATTCTGTATGTCAGAGGTTAAGGGGAATGCCAAAGAAAGCATTATATATCTCATCTTTATTAAGTTAAACAAAAGTAGGAACCACAGTGACTTCAAATTCAGCATCAATCTGGTAGTTAAGAAATCAAGTAAAGTAACTTTAAAAAGTGGACCTAAATGATGTGACAATGTGTGTTGAGACAAAAATAAGAGAAACAGCTAAAAGGACAAGCTGTTTGACATGGCATCAAGGCTGTTTAATTGTGCTATTAGTAGAAACTAAGTGTAAATATGTATCCACGTCAAGGAAGATCTAAAAAATACCAATAATAACATGACGAAGATGGTATGTGTAAACAGCAAATTACAGCAGTCTGTTGGAAATAAGATTTTTTTTTTCAAAAATTTGGAGTCATATCCAATAGAATAAAAATGGAAAAGACCATAAGTTCTGATAAATATTTAGTCTTTTTTGTTTGATTGCTGAAGTAATAAAAAATGGACTGAGGAGGGAGTCACAGCAAAATCCTTTCAGGTCATTAGAAACAGAAACCAGAGAAATATTCCGATACTGTTTGAGTTGTGAAAGAAGTAGGAAAAGATGATAAGACTAAGAAACAGTATTATGTGAGCTTGCACTAAATATTTCTAGAGGAAAGTAGAGCAAAGCCTCTATTTTTTTTTTTTTAAATGGAGTAAATCTAAGGAGCTATCCCAAAGTGAACTATTGCAAGAATGAATTTTAAAACAAGTAAGTAAAAAAAGCTCGTAGATCATGAGCACCCATCAGTGTTCATGGAGAATCCTAAAGCAACTAATTCTAAAGGAAAAGGAAATGCTTAAACAGACAGTGTGGCATGTAATTTATTAGCTGAATTAGTACTAGAGGACTAAGAAGATGCAAATTAATAACCAGATGGATTCATATGTATCAAGGGAGACATACTGATTTTGGGTTTTTTTTGAGGTAAAGATTAGGCTCTTCAGAAATCCAGCATTCTTTGGCTTTATGAGCCAACCCGAACTGAAGGCACATCCAGTTAATAGAGGATGTTTTGATGCAGGTGTGTTAATTCAGATAAGGAGTGGACTTCTGAAGCAAATCTCCAGATTATCCTCACTTAGCTTGCTGTAGTTCACATGGCAGACCGATCTTGCATTATACAAAATGAGTATCTTTTGAATAAAATTAACCAGATGTGCTCCAGGAGTGCACTGCTAATCAGTCCACCAGACTGGACTACTGATACTCATTTACAATACTTGTGTGCATGCCAGATCCTTGGCACTGCACATTTTGCTCTATGGATTTGTTGTTGGTGGCCTACTGCACTGCTTGCCCATGTGTGTGTCACTGCAGCGGACTCGGATTTCCAGACACCTTTTGGCAGGGCTATTGCCACAGGCTCGTGACAGCTAAGGCAGCCACAGGTCTTTTGTGGGCCAACAGCTGATTAAACCATGGGAAGTGACGGCCAGAAACAAGGTACGGAAAAAGGGGAACTAGAGTTTCAGTGCACTGGGGCTCCTCAGCTTGAAAAAGAGGATTGAGAGGTAATGTGAGAGACGTCTGTCAGTTATGACCAGCACAGAGATGGTTACAAGGCGGCAGTGAATACCCATTTTTTCCACAGGAAAACTAGTATGCACCATTTATTAAAACAATACAAACAAAAAGCCACAACCAATACCTCAAAAAAACTCAAACAAAAAACCCCAACAAAGCTGGCAGTAAATTTAAAGAAAAAAGAAGTACTTTTTCACACAGTGCAGAATTAAATTGTGGGAGTTAGTGTGAATTTCATTTTGCAGAATGTATAAATGGGTTCAAAAAGCAAAGAGAAAAGTTTATGGAAGGACAAGCTGTTGAGAAATACTTCCTACAATGAAACTCCACAAATCTTCCTTCAGGATGTGCCCAGACTGTGGAATGGCAGAATTCCTCATGGAGACCTCAACTGACATTGTCTCTGTTCTTGTCTCTTTTCCTGTGCTCTGTTGTTTTCCACTTTACCTTTATTCTGACACAGTTTGAGGACTGAATAAAAATGCCACTTTTATTTCCCCTCAAAATCTGGCATATAATTAAGTAAATACGAAAAAATAACAATCCATGACATAAAATTTCTTCAGCTTGTTATTTAAGATACAAATACTTCCTCTCTGCATCCCCTTGGGACACACAGATTATCCATACTTCTTTTTATGTAGCAGTCTTGGGTCGAGCTCTCCAGAAAAGGGCTCAGGATGAAATTGGCGCACATACCTTTTTCTCTAACAATATCGCATTGTCTTGCAATGCCAGAGGGAGCTTACTTTAATTCTGGATCTGCTGCTGGTGCTGCGAAGGCTCGCACGGGGCTTCTCAGCCTTGCGCACCACCTGTGACCTCACTTGCAGAGCCCTGCTGTAGATTCCAGCTTTGGGAAGTGCCTTGCACTTACTGTTTCTGTGTCAGCCTCAGGAACAATGTCGGTGTGGGTGTTTGGGACAAAGCTGAGTGGTAGCAGGGACGTGGCACAGGGCAGGTGGAGGCGTGCTGTGTCAAGGACTAAAACAAGTGAGAACACACAAAGGGCATTCAGTAGTTTCTGACCCTGAGAAGCACCAGGGAAGTTACAGATGTGGTTACAGATGTTGTAGCAGGCAGTAGTACAGCAAGGGAACTTCCTTTAAGTGGTGACACTGGAAAAAATGTGTAGAGCTTCTTAGAGAGCTGAAATTGTAAGACCAGGTGGATGAGTGTCCTGGTAAGCAGAGACTGCCTGGGAAGCTATGGAGAACTCCTCAAGAGATACGGTGCTCTCCTAAGTTGCAAAGGTCCTTTGAATTTTGCAGCATAGAACTGGTGCAGGCTCTTGGATGAAACATGTGTATCAAAGTGGGAATCTGTACCACTGGCTTATCTAATGACATCTTCTCTCTTGCTTTCTTACTCGTTATTTTTCACTCTTTCTGTAACCATTCACCTTTGTTCCCCTCCATCTTTTTTTTCTGAGCAGACAGGGAATTCCTCTATAACGGGAACTGTTGGAAGTTTGAATACATGAGTGTGAAAAGATTGCTGCAGTGCTGTTAAGCACAAAGCCTCACATAACAAGTTTTATGGGTTTCAGAAGTTGTTTATAGTGGTGGAACAAACCTGTAGGAGTAACAGAGGAATGGGGGAGTTCCGAGCCCTTCTTGAAGTGTCAAAGGACATGTGTGGTAATGTCACTGAGTCATGTTGGCCACAGGGGTGGAGGACAGTGGAAGGGCTCTTTATCTGCTTCATTTCCAATGGCTTGAACCTTGGTGCTTTCACAGAATAAAATCATTAAGGTTGGAAAAGACCTCCAAGATTGTTGAATCTAACCTTTGACCAAACACCACCTTGTCAACTAGACCGCAGCACTAAGCACCATGTCCAGTGATTTCTTGAACATCTCCGGGGTAGTGACTCCACCACCTCCCTGGGGAGCCCATTCCAATGCTCAACCACCCTTTCAGCCAAGGAATTCTTTCTGATGTCCAACCTGAACATCCCCAGTGCAGCTTGAGGCTTTTCTTCTTGTCCTGTTGCTGGTTCCCTGGGAGAAGAGACCAGCCCTCACCTGGCTACACCCTTCTTTCAGGGAATTGTAGAGGTCTCCCCTGAGCCTCCCTTTCTCCGGGCTAAACACCCCCAGCTCTCTCAGCTATTCCTCACAAGTTTTGTGCTCAAGACTCTTCACCAGCTCTGTCGCCCTTCTCCAGCCCCTCAATCTCCTTCCTGTAGTGAGGGGCCCAGATTTGGGCTCAGGAGTCCAGGTGGGGTCTCACCAGTGCTGAGTACAGCGGGGACAATCACTGCCCTGCTCCTGCTGGCCACATTATTTCTGTCACGGGCCAGGATGCCATTGGTCTTCTTGGCCGCCTGGGCGCAGCTGGCTCATGTTCAGCTGCTGTTGACCAGCACTCCCAAGTCCTTTTCCCCGAGCCTCTTTCCAGCCACTCTTTCCCAAGCCTGTAGCATTGCCTGGGGTTGTCATGATCCAAGTGCAGGACCCAGCACCTGGTCTTGTTGAACTTCATACCACTGCCCTCAGCCCGTTGATCCAGCCTGTCCAGATCCCTCTGAAGCGCCTTCCTACTCTCCAGCAGATCAACACTCCTGCCTGAGTGTCACCCATGAACTGAGGGTGCACTTGATCCCCTCACCTAGATTATCAATAAAGATGTTTAACAGGACCGGCCCCAGCACCGAGCCCAGAGGAACACCACCCATGACTGGCCTACAGCTGGATGTAATTCCATTCACCACCAGTGTCTGGGCCCAGCCATCCAGCCAGTTTTTAACCCAGTGAAGAGTGCACTTGTCCAAGCCATGGGCTGGCAGCTCCTCCAGGAGAATTCTGTGGGAGACAGTATCAAAGGCTTAAGTCCAGATGGGCTATATCCAGAGCCTTTCCCTCATCCAGCAGTTGGGTCACTTGGTTAGAAAAGGAGATCAGGTTGTTCAAGCAGGACACGCCTTTCCTAAACCCCTACTGGCTGGGCTGAATCCCCTGGTCATCTTGTACTTGCCATGTTTTTTCACTCAAGTTCATCTGCCTCATGACCTACCTTTGCACCAAGGTCAGGCTGACAAGCCTGTAGTTCCCTGGATCCTCCTGCAAACCCTTCTTGTAGATAAGCATCACACTTGCTGATATGCAGTCATCTGGGACCTCCCTGGTTAACCAGGACTGAGGATGAATGTTGGAGAGTGGCTGGGCGAGTCCTTCCACCAGCTGGTATCCTTGGGTGAATCCCCTCCAGCCCTGTAGACTTGTGTCTAAGCGGCTCAACTGGTCATTAACTACTTCCTCCTGGATTGCAGGCTTTTTTCTCTGCTCTCTGTGTCTGTCTACCAGCTCAGGGGCCTGGTTGCCCTGAGAATAACTGGTCTTTCTGTTAAAGGCTGAGAGAAAGAGACATTAAGTACCTCAGGCTTTTCATTATCCTTGGTGACAATGTTCCCCCCGTGTACAATAAAGAATGGATATTTTCCTTGACCCTCCTTTTGTTATTCACGTTTTTCTAAGACCCCTTTTTATTATGTTTCACAGCAGTGGCCAGACTGAGTTCTAGCTGAGCTTCCTCCTTTCTCTCTACATGACCTAACAACATCCTTGTATTCTTCCTGAGTTGCCTGCCCCTTCTTCCAAAGGTCAATAACTCTCTTTTTTTCCCCTGAGTTCCTCTGAGAGCTCCTTATTTAGCCAGGGTGCATTCAGGGGTGCCAAACACTGGTCAGTTCTGGTATAAAAGGAAAATAAATTGCTGCTTGTGGTGATGTGTTTGAAAATTAGGGTTGACAATACCATAGATAATATTGTCTTCTTAATCAAAGATTGTTTGGAAGCCTTTCTGAGAGCTGGTTAAGCAATCACTCTTACTACAAAGGAGGACCAGGTGGGATATCCTCAGCTGTGCCTGCATGGGAGCCTTCAGCACCTTTGCACAGAATTGCTGTCATTAGCAATGAAGTGTTGGTAGATGTGTCACAGGTTCTTAGGCTTTTATGGTTTTGTTTAGTCAGGGTGCAATCTAGTCCTAACATTTTCATATTTCTCATGTATACTATGGGCTTAACACTGAGCTGTTTTCCTTGTGCTATTTGGAGATTTCCAACCTTGAGACTTTACCAAGATGATATGCCCTGTTAAGGAACATGTGAACTTAGAAAAAAAGAAAAAGACTTGGTAAAAAAGGAACAGCGAGTCCCAAGTGCATTTCTTGAAGGCATGTGCTTAGGTATTAATATAGGACCCTAGTCAAAATAGAAAGACAGATTTTAACCACTAGACCACAGTGACTCAAACGTTTGCTAAGATGTATTGCAAAGTGATTTTATTCCCTTCTCTTGCCTTATCATTATGACTGCTGTGGATGAAAAATGCAAATAACCTGGGGGAGTGGAGTAAGGGCAAAAATGATAGCTGAGCAGAAAGGATGACTGGAGAGTAGCCTTCACACTCCTCACCTGATAAGCTTCTTGCTGAGCCTGGGGACAAGTGCTGTGGGGGAGGAAGAGAGAGAAAGAGGAAACAGCAATTGTGAATGCTTTGCAACCTCAGCAGAAAATAGTGATGAGAAATGGCAAACATGCAGCCGATGTCGTTGCTCTTCCTGGAGAATGTGTTGGCGTTGCTGTGTGACCTCCTTTGTCCCTCTGAGGTGTGAGAGCTCAGCAGCCAGCTCAGCCCAGAGGGAATGCCTGCAGGGAAAATGAGGGAGAGTTGGGCAAATTCAGTTAACTTAAATGGATTTAGATTATGTGCATATACCTAATGGTAGCATAATTTGAAAAGCCATTATTTGATAAATAGACGTGCAAACAGCAAAAAACCCAAATAACCAAAACATAATATGACAGGCTTTTCTTACTAATGTTTCAAAAACTGACCTTTTGCAAGATATGGATTTTTGAAGACTCTGAATTTCAGATGGCTGTATCATGGCAGTATAAGAATTTAAGTGTAACTCACGTGACCCTATAGTATACATGAATTCAATGCACTCTCAATGACTTATATATAAAGTAATTAAAGTTTATTGATGAATTGCTGATCAGTTGTTGAATTTAATAATATAAGTCAATGGCTGCACTGGGTTTTTATGTGTTTATCTTACAACTGGAATGGGATATCCCTCTTTTGGGTTCTTCACAAGAATGTAGATGGGCTAGCTTTAGTAATCTTAGAGCACAACCCTAGAATTATTTGAAAAAGTAAATTTAAAATATGCGAAAATAACATGGGATGTTTTTAGAAGATTTTCAAGCACATTAAGATAATTTCATTTTCAAGAAAAAAGATTGGTTTTTTCCTTTTTAATTTTTGCTTTTGCTAAATGACCTTGCAATTGAAACAGAAACAGTTGAGTGAGAATGCAAAAAACATGCATGTTGTTCATTAGTTTTCCTTTTTAATTTTTTCTTCTCAAGTAAAGTGTTACATCCAACAACTCCCCTCTTTTCCTGAATAATTTTTTAAATACCAAATAGTTTGATAAAGGCCTTATCCCTTTTTCTGTGTGTGTGAAATAATATGCTTTAAAAACTTTGGATGACTTGACAGAACAGCTGAAACATATGAATGAAGGAGAAGGATGTTTGTCACGGTGAGAAAAGATAACTTCTAAAGGAGCATATTTTTTGAAATTTCATAGTCTTAGTTCATTATCATATCCCTAACAGTGATATTTTATGGCTGGATTTTAACAGAGATTTTTGCACATGTGCACAAGCCACAGATTGTCCTAAACTTGTGTTTGTGTTCATACATATCCTGCTTTTCGAAAATATATGTGTCTATCTTCTTCTGGGAAGACATTTTAACATTTTGTCTACAGGTTTTTGGGTGATTGGCTGGTCAGACGAAGGTTTGGGACTAACAAAGAATGACAGGCTCATTGCCCCACCTAGGCAGGAGGCTCAGTCCAACCTCCAGCTCCCAGCAGACTCAGCTATGAGCTCAGACCAGCTCCCTCTGGGCTTTATCCCATCAGGCCTTGAACACTTCCAAGGACAGAGCCTGCACAACTTCTCTGGGTGACCAGTCCCACTGTCTTCATAGGGAAGGAGGTTTTCTTTTTATTCTGTCTACAGCGCTCATGTTTCAACTTCTGCTTCTCATGTGTCAGCCTTTTGCTGTGCACCACCTGTAAGAGCCCATCTCCATAGTCTTGCTGGTCACCTCATAGGTGGTGGAGGGCTGCTGTTAGAGGGCCCCTGAAGCTGTCCCTGCTCCAAGCTGGAAGTGTCACAGTCTCTCAACTTCTCACAGAACCAGTCATCCAGCTCCAGCCGTCTTGGTGTCCCTGCTGAGCTTGTTTCAGTTTGTCACCATCTTTCCTATATTGAGGTGTATCCAAACTGGATACAGCGTTTAGATGTGGTTCAAACCAAGCAGAGGGGTATAATCATGTCCCTCAATCTCCTGGCAGTGCTTCCATCTCTATAGCCTGCTGGCCATCTTGCAAGCCCACCACATCCTCAGTGCATCTGGAACACCCAGTTTCTGTCACTGGGCTAGTGACAAAAGTGCCAATATTTACAATGGGAAGCTGTTGCAGGCTCTCTGGCAGACGTTTTAAACATACACAGCCACAACAAGCAGCAGTAGTGCTCATGTGACTAGAACTGCTGAGGGCTTTTTATCAAAGATGAAAGGAAAGCAGTGGCATAAGGTTGTGCAAGAAATGACTTTGAAGCAAAGAGTGGGATTTAGGATTCTGTACAGATGCTAAAGTACTTGATTAGTATAGTGCCGCAATAAAACCAGTGTCTAATGCTTAACTTCGGCAACTGTTTGTTTTCAAGGTGTTTAAGCAACTTAAAGGTGTTTTTCTTTTCTGATAATGCTGTCCTCACAAAGGTAGCTCCTATGCGTCCAGCCTGTGAAGCAGTTTATCTGGGGAACTCCAAATGCTTTAGAAGAATTAATTACTAAGTTTTAATAAAATTCCTTCAATGTAGGTAATTATTGTGTACCTCCTTTAAAAGTGTGGAGGTAAAGCTGTGGAAGAAATAGGTTCAAAGTCAAGTGGTAAGACAGTGCAAGAATCAGGCCTGGAGCCTCTGAGTACTGATTCCCTGCTCGAAGGCTTCCAGTTTCATGCTGTTCATCAGCACTTTATTTTCAAAGTCTCACACTGGGATTTGGCAAAGTGGTAAAGGTAAATTTACAGTGGATTTCCTCCCCTTTGGTTTTGCCAATAATGCTCCCACAAGGGTGACTTGAGCTGGAGTAGAGAAAAATACAAAACTGAGGTGATGTCTATAAACCTCCACCATTCTTTCAACACAGGAGCATCCAAAGACTGGTTAATGCTCTCTGTTTCAAATTCACTTCATTAACCAAAACAAGTTAAAATAGAAAAGAAAGCTCACAGAGGAAGCTGGAACATCTTTACTGTTTAGAAGGAAAACTTTATGGTTGTGCAAGTCAGTAGCTTGCAATCATAAATGTTAAGTGCCGATAACACCTGGTTTGCCTGTAGCAGGTGTGTTTGGCAAATATGAATCATATTGGTTTACAGAGACTCATCTCATCCCACTTGTGGTCTCTACAGCCTGTGACAGGAGTCATGCGACCAATAGGTTTGTTGGCAAGTGATGTTATCTGCTTTCAGCGGCTTTCCCATACCTTTTGGTACATTCATCAGTTACTTAGTCGGCTGAGTAGGCAAAGGAAACTTCAGACGACACCTTGCTTTCCTGTCTGGTAAGAAATACTCACAGAGCATTTTGAATAAAAAATACAGCATCTAATGGGATTTTATTGCAAATAAACTGCAAATTGGGGGATTTTTTTTTCCTTTTTCTGTGACAGCTGCTGCTCAGCTCAAGGAGAAAATACAGATGCTATGTCTTGAATTTTTAACCAGACAGATATGTTTTCTACTGTGCAATTCTCAACTCCAATGGATGTGAAATCTGCTGTAGGAACACAATGGAAAAGTAGTTTGACCTGCCTGCTTTCACCAAGTGTCACTCATCTCTGTGAGCTGCCCTCATGTTTGTATGTGCCCTGGTACATATGATTCTGGTTATTCTGCTTACAATAATCCTTTATTTCCTCACAGGGAGCTTGCCAGAGAAATGGGAATTGGAAATTCCTAGATGTTTTTGGTTCCCCTCTGCAAGTTTTCTTGTGTCCATGTAGCCATGTTGGCAGGAAGTCCCTTCAGAAATCTTTTTTCTGTTCCGGTCTTCCATAACTCCCTGTGTGGAAACATTGTGATTTCTACAGCCTGTATTTGCACAACTATATAAATATTTTTTTTAACTCTATGTATCACTTGCCCTACTGCAATTTTTATTCCTGTGTTGTGCGTCTACCTCAAAAGTTAATGACGGTCTCTGACTCTTTGCAACTGCTGTGGCCATAAGAAGCTAGAGAAACTAAGAGAATAATGTTTTTATGCTGTGAAATTTGCCATTAATGTTTCAACCTAATGTTCCTGGAAACTACTTAATTTACTGCTCTCTACACATAGTGAATCACTATTTGTCCTGTTTCACAGAGTAATATTTTCAATTCTGTACCAAAGTTCCAAACACTGTGCTTGAATCCACTTCCTTCTCTTCATTTTATCACCTTTCATTGTTTGTTCCTTCCCTTTTTGTTTTACATGATTGAGAAAGAGATGTGCTTTCCCTATATAAATCATAATCTAAACTATTTATGTTGAATCCCTTATCAGTCAAGCCACACTACAAAGCATTGTTTGTGTTAAAATCCATGTTTGTATTAAAATCCATCTTCCTACAAGAGCTTTTTTCCCCCTGGCAATTCTTGACTATTCTTTTCACTCTCTTCTCTTTAGTCTTATAGATTCTTTCTATTGTTTGTTGGTGATGGCTATGTTACGTAATATCCCCCACAAAACTGCCATTGATCCAAACAAAAGCATTCCTAAATCCATTCTACTATTCACCATTCCCTTCCTCATCTGTTAGAATATTTTGTTCTGTTTCTGACCACAGTTGAACATTAAGCAGAAACTGGCCTTGAACATGTTGTACACCTCCTCTTTTTAGGTTCATTTGCAGCAACAGAGCTATTAAGTAAATCAGTTGAGTACTTTCCACTTCAAATGTTATTAATGGAAATTTAGCTACAAAGATGCATTTACTTACTCTTATCTTGCCTTATGTCTTGAAATGATGCATTGGAGAGAAGATTTTACAGACATTGCCTTAGCTATAGATTAGGAAACTGGAAAATTACTCTCTTGGTAAAGAGGGGAGAAAGAAAAGGAAAGCGACATAAAATAAATTTATTAGTCTATTTTGAAGGATATATAAGTGCTTTTCAATTCTGGTGCAAAGTAACATATAAATGAAATGCAAATACCAGTCAATGAAGTGTGATGCACTGGGTTAACATGGTCCATAGTTAAAAACTAAATTGAGAGTGGAAAAGTTAAAAACAAACAAAAAATGTGCAGCCACAATGGAAACTTTCCTTAGATTCAAGGGTGAAGTCTGTCTTGGCTGGAAGTGGTTGAGGATGTGGCAGATCTCTCCTGCCTGCAGCAGCACAAGCTCTGAAGGGGATGGCCTGCGAATGCATTGTACTGGCACATCCTCCTTCCACAAAAGAGTCATCTTTGTAGCAACATATCCTCTTCTGGATGTGCTGATGCACGTTGCTCTATGTGAACAAAGCTTTCAAGTAACTCCCTGTAGACTGACATGAGTCATCTGTTTTTTATGTTCTACACTTCTGCCAAGACTACTAGAAAGCTCTGTAATTATGACTGGCATTCATGGCACCAGCAAGGCCCAAATTATTTTTTTTAAGGATGTCCTACAGGTGGCACTGTAATTTCAGTGTCATGAATAGTAAAGCATGGAGATCTCTGTATATCTCCTTTACCTGACTCTGGACCCTGGAATTTTGCTGTGACAGGGAAAGAGATCTGAGAAAACGCAGGAGAATCCCTAGGCAGCAGCATGCCTCCATCCTGCTTTGCGGAAACTGGTCCGTGATATTCCAGTGAGTCAAAAAGGAAAAAAATCACTTCAAAGCATGTGATGGCCTGGCTTATTTTTAGCAATGCCTACTACTTTGAAGAAGGATGAAATTTAACAGAGTGCAGGCTCTGTCTTTATAGACTAATGCAATATGTGAAATAAGCAAAGAGCTGTGTAGACAGAGCAATGAGAAGTTACTTGGATATTTGTGCTAGATGTTTTTCCATTCTTGAAGTGCACATACTTTTGTCTAAAACTTTTGAATGTATAAGCCAGAAAAGTACCCTAAAATACAAGGTCCTGACTTTTCATTTCTTTTTCTCCACAAGCCTAGTGAAAATGTAACTTACAGAGTCATCTGTCTCGTATTTTTAACAGGGTTATTAATTTTGGCTTACCACTCCATCGGTTAGGTGAAAAGGAAATGTGGTAACTAAAGATGGTTGATTTGAAACTATTAGATCCATGTACTTGTCTGCAGATCTTGCTGTCATCCCTGCTTGGATGGGGTTTCCTGGGACACACCTTGTAGATGACCCAGAAAAACCAAACCGACAGCACTTCATGTCCCGTCTTTCCTTTTGTCCCAAGGGCTCTCTGGCCTTGGTGTGGCTGAGTTCAGGCAGCCTCGAGCTCTACCACGCCTTGGGATTCAGGAGTGAACTCTGGGGCCTCCAGGAGACTGGGACTGGAGAGGTGCTCTGAGGAATGTGTTAGCAAGAGACGCTGTGCTGAGGCTTGGAGAGTGCCATTTGTCACAGGGACTTTTGTACGACTTTCTTCTGTCTCCCACAAGCTTCTGCTCAGGAATGCATGAGAGTACATTTTTTAAACCAATTTCCATTTGAGAAACAAGCAGAAAATATTAAAAATTAGCTATCTGGGAATATTCCTAATATTTTATTCGCATCTCCTACCCCATTTCCACATGTCTGGGTTCTAGCATTAACGCTCCTGGCAGGCAAGGCTTTTAGCACTTGCTTTGATGCCTGACTTGTGGTTTGTGTAGTCATGGCTTGTAAAAGAGACATCAGTTTCCTCTTGGGCAATTTCAGCATTGCAACTGATTTCTGTAAGAGTTTCCTCTCTGCTTTGCAAGGTGTATGGAGCTGATGGGACAAGTGTGGCTATTCATCAGAATTCCTTGCTGGTAAGGTTGTGGCTTACTTATTTTTGCTTAAGTGACAAATGTTAGTTATTTCTGTCTAGTCACATCTATTTTCTTTCTCTTTTTAAAAGACAGTATAATTTTAGCTGATGAGAAACAATGCTCACTTGGTATGATAAGGGAAGTTCACATAGGCAAATAGCTGCCTGTTTTTAAAGGTCTGGGTAAAAGATCTCGTGTTCTTCCCTCCCTCTCTGCACTTTGGTTAAAAATGTAAATAGATCACTAAAAAATAATGAAATAATTAGAAAAAATGTTTATTGAGTGAGGACAAAGGACAACATGTATATGAATTATTTTCTTCTGGACAAGTTAAATTCAGTTATGTTTTAAGATCCATAAAGGGATGCAGTGACAATCTATTCATGACTGTTTCATGTAAATATGATATTTGTGAAGACAAATGTGTAATATGGAAATTGAAGCAATTCCCTTACTGATTTTGGGTTCCTAGAGAAAAACGTGCAAATAGAGTGTTGTGTAAAGAGAATTTAGGGTGCAATATGTGAGTAGATTGTATTGTGCTGTAGTGACAGCACTGAGCAGAATTATTTCTGTTTTCAATGTGAAAAGAATTTTAGAGTACATTAATTTTAGTGTTTCTCTCATACATATTAAATTGAATGAGTAAAGACATGGCTAAAGTACTGTGAGAATGGGCTTACCCATACAAAAGGACAGCTGGAATTAAAATTTCCTGTCTTTCGTGCTGGAACAGAAATCCCAAACCCCCGTCTTTATCTCTGGATTCGAGTTTTCCTCAACAAAATGTGCTTCTGGAGAAAGTGGAGATTAGCATCTTGTTTAATTATTCACTTACCTACTTGCTTTCAACAAGTTTCTTTTGGAGTTTAGGGTAATATCTTTCTTTATTGGGCTCAGTTATATTAATTGGGTTTCTTGGAAGGTTTATTACCCTGTGCAGGAACTGCAGTTCAGTTTGGCAGGATTTTCCTGTCTGCCAGTCATTCCAATGTTCAATGATTTGCGACGATTCAAAAAGGAGAGAGAAACTGTTTTGTTACTTCTTATGGAACGGCCTTTCTGTACCCTCCTCTGTGGTGAAACTTTCCAGATGCAAGAACTACCTCTGTGGAAAGGAGTTTCCCACAGTGCCCCTCTCTTGGTGTTGACTCTGGTGGTAGAGCTGCACACAATGACCAGATGTAAGTCCTGTGGCATGTGGAGGCTCTGGGCTTGGGCCAGGCATGCTGAAGCTGTCTGCTTTCAAATGCTGCATCACCTTCACTTTGCCCAGCATGCTGCCTCACTGCTGCACCTTTTACATCACAGGGCGGTGGAAAGCTCTGTTTCACTTTATAAATGACAAGAGCTATTAATGCCAGGCTGCTGATGTTCATGGGAACTTTGGATTCTAGCTGTTTGCTACTTGTCCCCGTGCTTACTGGGAGATCTGATTTCTTGCAGGGCTGTGTAGTTGCCAGAACACAGCATTTGCTTCTCACCCCTTTGAGTGTGTTTCCTTGAGTAGGTGCAGCAGCTGGGTGCTGCCTGCTCAGCGTGGCAGGCTCCCCACCAGCCCTGTGCAGTCCCTGCAAGGTGGTGGGGGAAGCATCAAGCCAATGTAGGCTGAAGGGCTTCCTCATTTATAAGATGCTCTGTTTTGTCCTTGTCGATTCTAGATGTTTCCCCTTGCCCTGCAAATCCATCCCTTACGCACTCCCCCATGATCTCTCTAAAATAATACTCACTCGGTTGTGGGTTAGTAGGACAAGGTTTGCTGTGGATAAAGACACAGCTGTAGGGCACTGTACGGACAACAGTATTGTGCACTCGCTTGATTAAGTGGCATGGATTTGCAGCCTGCTGCTCACCAGCTTGTCATGGGGAGGTCCTAGGAGATTCTCAGTTGCTGTTGGATCCTGTGCTAGGAGCAGTAACCAGGGAAAGGGCTGTCGCTGAACGACATGCTGAATAGTTTCGCTGTTTAGCGCACAGAACTCTCTTTGAGGCGTCGCTCAGTCCTCTGTTAACTCAGGAGTGCCGTTTACAGGCCAGTGTAGCTAGTACTGCTTTCATGTCTGGAGAAGACGTCCTTCCTGATGCATCACTTAATGCTGATAAAATCATGCTGAGTGTTGCACAATCACTAGACAGGGAGATAGGCACAGAGGTAATGTTGCATGTGAAACTACACCTATTACCCCTTTCTGCATCTCAGTTCCTTCTTGCCTGAAGCAGAGCCACATTTTCTCTTAAGAATTTCTCTGGAAAGCAGTGCATGCAGCTAAAGACACAGCTCATCAAAGTGTGTGCACTGTGTTTATGCCTTAGCGACATACATTTCTAAAAATATTTCCCTTTTGCAGCCTCCTGTGCTCTTTAATTGCTCACTTCTCTTTCCTATCATCAAGTTACAGTCTGGCTGTCCTCCAGTGTCTGTTATTTTTGCTTTTGCTATGGGGCATCTCTGGCATAAATCTTGTGAATAGGCTATGTCTGTCCTCCTCTAACTCTATCCCCTGCCTCTGGCTTGGATGAATCATATTTTCTCTGTGCTTATGCTTTCAGTTGTCCTCATATTCTTGTGTCCTTTCTCTCTAAACAGCTGTTGTGTGTTGCTTCTAGGGGGAAGAAAAAAAAATCAACATAATGACATGGTGTCGCCTCACCTACTACTTCTTTAACTGCTTCTTCTGCAGATGACTTCCTCATCTGGGCAGAGCTTGTCTTCCTTTGGCTTCTCTACCTTGCTTTTCTCCAAAACCTCCTCTAGTCTTTCTCTCTTTCTCAGCATGTTCTTATTTCTTCTATTAACTACAATCAATGAACAAAACCCTGCTCACTCTGCCTTTGTCTTATTCTGGCATTTACCTTCAATTTTATCTGAAAATCTCTTCTTAAAACCTTCCACCTGTGATTCTATCTGTCAATGGTTCTCCATGTTTTCTGAAAACACATGCAAAATGTCTTTCAGAAGGTCCTGATATACCTCAAAATGCTGTTTATGATCTAATAAGTGGTACTGTACTCTGATCCATACCTCTGCACATTTTGCCAGTGCTTTATTCACAAATGTCCTCCTATGAAGGACAGATCTACTCCTAAACACACTAAACACAGAATTGTCTTTTTTTTCTTTTTCTTTTTTTTTTTTTTTTACCAAATGTAGAGTTTGTCCTGTCTCTCTGGTATATCATGCCTCAGCCTTTAGTGGAACCCAGCCAGCATGATCAACTTCTACCCTTCCTAAGTCATACTTGCTCATTACTGACAATGATATCATACTGATAATGATATCATTGTCTAAGCACTTTCTTCAGTTCTTTGTCCTCGTTTCCAAGCTATTGGTTAAATTTCACACAAAATTTCAAATGCCTTCACTCTCCATACACAGAAATGTTATCCAAGTTGTCATTATTTAATGTCACTTTTACTGAAATCTCCTATTATCTGGCCTTGACAAATGTAATTTCACCACCTCACATCAATTCAGAAACTCACTGCACGGATAGTTTTCCTACTCTTGTTCTTTGATGAATCTCCCGTCTTATTTATTTATGCTTCTGAGCAATATTAAACATACTGAGCCTGAACTCTCATTTTAAAGTCCCTGGGATCCTTCACTCCCTGAGATCCCTCTCTTAGTTTTACAAGCATTCGAATGTATACTATCTCATTATTTTTCAAAGCCCTTTCTCTGGTGCTAACACAAACCTTTGACAATGCCTGTCCTCACGCTTACAGAGACCCAAAATATGATCCTGGTGGTTGTTGTCCCACTGTTATCTTGGAGTCTTCTGATTCCTGCCTACATTCTCCTGCTGTATCTTGTCTTAAACTGGAACCTGCTGAGAGCAGTTGTCCTTTTTTCCCTGTTCCTACAGTACACATGGTCCATTGTGATGGAAGCAAGCATACTGTAATCTCTGTTGCTAATACTTCAGAGAAGTTCCTTCAAAAATATTTTGTGCAGTTATGCTGTGAATCACTTTACATATTTCCCTGCTTTGTTACATTGTGTAGCTGTTTCGTTATCTTTGTTCCTTCTTGCAAGGTCTCAAGAGAGCTCATGCTCTTGTTCTGTGGTGCATCCAAGTGTACCAGGTTCTTCTAGGAGCAGCTTCTGGGTACAAGCACCATGAAAATACTGTACCAGCTGAGTCATATTAATTGTGCTTATTTTCTCTTAATCTAAAGCAAAACAACTGCTAGGCAATTGTTTGCCTTAAAGCTCTTTCATAAGTTAATGTGTCTCAGCTAACACACAGTAATTTGCTTATTGTCTGAGCTTTCTGTAGCTCCCTAATAGAGTTTTTAAATGATTTGTGTGGATCTTACAAAGTGCAAGGAGAAAGGAGATGATGTCAAATAGTCAAATTTTCTCAGAAAGCAACAGTGTGAAGATGTTTGTATTTAGTAAGATGCAGCATTTCCCAAATGGGTTGTTTAGCATCTCTACATATAAGAGCAAAATAGGGAATTTGGAGGGAAGGGAAGAGGGCTGGAATGGTGAACCAGAAATTGTCAGTATTTATTTACTTATTTACTAAGAATTTACTGCACTGGAATGTGGTGTTTTTTTTTCAGTTGTGGTTCTTGTGTTGTGTCCCTAGCTGGCGTCTTCTGGGTTGTGCCCAAGTGCTACCAGCACACTTCAAGCAATGCTAAGATGAAGATTGAATCTGTGTTCTAAATTGCCATGTAGTACACACCATTGCAGGGGTAAGCAAGACCCACCAGCAGGTTTCTGTGTCTTGGATGTGCTGTCGGTGCCTGGCATACACTTCATTTCCAAATGAAATGCAAATGAAATGCAAAGATGCATTGCGAAGATAAAATCCTAGAAACACAGTAAATCAGAGCAATTTAACTCTGGTCTTGGGTTCCTAAACGCACAGGAAAGACTTGGTCTTGTACTGGTTAATTGCTGAGTCCATAGGGCTGTTTCCAGTTCCTGCACTTCAGTGATTTCTGATCAGATAGACTTGCAGGTGGGGGTTGCGTTCTGGCCTGTTTGTCGCCTGACGGAAACCTTGGTGCAGCTTCAGAGGCAGCTGCTCAGCGTGTGGAGCTATGTTGCTCCTACTTTTGGGCCATAATATAACTTTATACTATGTCAGATGATATTATATTTGGGTTCTATATTGCTACCTGTGGATGTGCAAGGACAGTGGGTGCTCAGTTGGAGTCCATAGCTTTCCTCTGCTGCTGCTTCCCCTTCTTTCACTTTTAAGGACGTGACAAAGTAGGAACATATGAGTTGCACATGCAACACATTATGAAGTGTGCTGAAAACTTGACTGACATCCAGTTTGAACAGCTGTTCAGCCTTCTGACTTGACTCTGTGGAATTTTAGCCTTGGCTACCTTGAATTCAACATTTTCAGCATTCTTTCATCCTATTCCTGTGGTCAACTCTTCTTCTCCTGCTAAGAACTGAGGCTTAAACTCTGGAGTGACAGACATTAAATAAAAACCCAACACAGGCATATTGAGAGTGAGTTCTCTGAAGTGGTTTGGAATAGCTTGCATGTTTTTCATCCTCATTGATCTCAATAAATCACAGATTGATGGTCAAAAGTCTGTCTACATTATTTGAAGTAGGTTTCTTGTGCCAACCTTCTTATGAATTTGGATGAATTTTATATTATTGCATAATTGTATGTAAGTTATAAAATTAAAATTTAAGGACTCTAATATAATTTGAAAAAAAAAGTCTCAATCAGAACCTACTTACCTTTAGAAATTGTATTGTTATTGGTATAAATTAGAGCTCTGCTGCAATGGGAAATACCAAGTGTGGGGTTGCTTTTCTTCAACCATTTACCTCTCATTTATTACTTTTACTACCGGGGGGTTCTGTTGCCAATGAGAGGAAAAAATGAAGTAACAAGTTAAAATTATTTAAAGAGGATCATAGAAATAAGAGTAACTATTGAGGTTGCAATTACTGTGAGATATGCATTACCATTAAATGGGTGATAATACTAATTTTATATTGTCTTGATTATTATTTTTTATGACTGAGAAGTCAGGAATTTATTTTGACTATTTGCTTTTCCTCTATAAAGCTTCAAAATACTTGTATAAGACTTATGAAAAAATGGAGGTGCTCTATATTGAAATACACTTTTTTAAATATAAAAGGACATAAACAGCTGGGAACATTTTAGAAGAAAAACAGAGAAGAGAGAAAGTTTGTCCTTAGAGGAAAAATAAGATGCAGATTAGCTTTGTGTAGACTGTTGTGAGAACTACAGGATGGTGGAATGTAAGTACAAAAGTTTGGTGAAATACAGCTTATGACATAAAAAAAATTCTAGATCTTCTGGGAAAACCTTGAAATTGTTCCTGTGAAAGAAAAAGTTCAGGTTTTAATTCTGTGTAAGTAGTTTTAACAGATTGGTTTCTCCTTTAGAAAAAGGCTTACTGCTATCGTTTCAGATTTTACTACAGTGAGGGCAACACTACAGAGAAGGAGTACAGAAAAGTGTTCATTTCTGTAAGATTCGAGAAGCATCTGATGTAGTCAGATCTGCATTTGCAGGAGCAGCAAATAGTCATCTCTAATGATTGATTTCTTTGTCCAGATGTTCTGGCGAAGGCTATGGTGTTTAAGAAACAAGAATCAGTAAATCCTGAATGCCTACAGGCGCTGAAGGCTGAAGAAAAGTACTGCAGCAATCATTTGCATGCAGCCCCCAGTCTTAGGGGTTTATTTAAAGTTTTATTGCAGCTCTCAGGATGAACCAGCTTGTTATGCTGCTCACCTTAGACAAGACCCCCTTTTCACACTGTATACAGAGTATACAGAGTCTGTATTCTAGCAGATGTTTCTTACTGTGCTCTTTTTGTGTGGTGAAGAGGCTTTTTTCCCTTGCTCATTGCAAATGTAAGTCAAAGTAAATATGGCTGGTAGCAACTGAAGACAAGAATTAATCTGTGTAAAAGAAACACAAATATACTGCTGAAACAGTCTAGTAGCAGGCAAGCCACTTGATAATTACACTGGATTTCAGGGCAAGACGTTTCTTAGAATACCTTCTCATCGTATCTTTGAGCTTTCATCCTAGAGGTGACTTTTTTGCCTCTCAGCAGTCCATATCTGGTCTAACTCAGAAGTATGGAGAACAGCACTTGGCTCCCAGTTGCGTGCTCAGCTTACTAGACCTTGGAGAAATTCTATGCTATGTATTAGCACATGGACCTGGATGTTGAATTGAGGAATGAGTTCTGGCTAAATTTCTCTGGAGAAGCCGTGATGTCAGCAGTCCAGTTTTATCCATTCTCTTGTTCCTGGGGAAATGCCTTTCAGCCACGGGAAAAAGGAGGCCACATGCAAATCTGTATGGCTCAGCAGACCACGCTGTAGTGCAGAAGCAGTTCCACCCTCCTCTGGTGGAACTTGCTGGGGCAGTTTGTCATTGCTGTGCCCCTCCCCACTGGGATTGCTCTATTACAGAGGTGGGGTTCGAGTGCAGCACAAGTATCTGCTGTGCTCTGATGTGTGAGAGGAAGATAAATTCTTCATTGCTCCTGATCTTTTAATGAAGAACCAGACAGGACTCTCAAGATTTCAGTTTCTTGAGAACTTTTTGAATTTGGAGTGGAATTCTTTGATGGAAGAAGCAGCAAGTCCCCCAGATATTTCTTACCTATTTCATCCTCATAATCATCAACATAATGATTTTGCTTTATTTTTTAAAATCTGTTCTCTTGAGATTTCCCTGGAAGAGTGAATACTGGCCTTGTGTATTGTGTTTCCTTAGTGGAAGAAAGAAGACCTGCATCTAAGCTTCAGAGAGTGCAAACAGTAAAAATTTTTGCTGGCCTCTTGTTCTCAGGTGCAGGAGTTGAAAGCATGCTCCTGTTATCCTGAGATATTACATTGCAATTGTGTCAGTTGTAGTGGGACTGAATTTCCTTGTTCCCTTCTTATTGGGTGGCAGCTCAGGAAAAATTGCTCAGGTAACTGGGTTTTTTGGACAGGGGAGTAAACACCATCCACAGTGTCCTGGGGAGCACCTGTAAACACAGGAAAGACTGGGTGGCTTCTGCTCTAGCCTTGGTTTCACTGCCTTAAATCAAATTATTGCTGCCCACAAGATGACTTCAGCAATGTTGTAGGTGGGGACTGATCCCTTCCAAGGGCAGCCTGGCAGTGGTGCAGGGAGGCCATTCCCTGCTTTGAGGACTCCTGCCTCCCAGGTGGGTTTTCATCCCAATGGCCACTGGATGGGAAAAAATAAAAATTCTCCAAAAGGAAAATGTCACTGAGTTGTTCTGGGCAAAGGACCCTGAAGTCAATGTGCTCATGAAAGGGCACAGGGCAGAGCTGAAAGTTGGAGTTTGACAGGCAGCCTAACCATGTCAGCTCTATCTGGCACAAATTTTTGTATAAGTCTTATTTTAGGAAATGTGCTTCATTTTGGCAACAATGCGTTTTCTCCTTATTTTTTTTCCCTCTGAACCTCGTCCTCCAAACTCACTTTTTTTTCCATTTTTACCTTGCATTGGATGCATAAACTTCCTGCAATGCCATGACAGCAAAGGTTATTCAGAACTGCCTTCCAATGAGGATGTCTCAGGTTCTTGTCCCTGCAATAATCCAAATTTGCAAGTAGAGCAGCCGTTCTGTACCTTCGTGCTAGGGTGAATCGTGCCCTTGTTGTCTCTTTATGTGCTGGACCTTGCAGTGTTCCCTCAAAACTGTCTTTGCTGAACAACTGATCTGAAAAAATAGAGGCAGGAATGATGGTCTCTCTCTCCTCATCTGAATCTTTTCACAAGGGACTTGCTTCAAGAGAAACCCCTTAGATTGTTGTCTCAGGGGGGTCTATATGCTTTTTGCTTCTTTTCCCCCTTCCTTCCTTCTATGTTTCATCTTCTGGACTAGCAAAAACCTGTGCATCTTTGGAAGAGAGCAGAACACCAGGGAAGTGTTTCTTTATCCCTGGAGTGTCTCCTTACCCCTTCAGTGCACTAACTCTTCATCCATTTTTGCAGCCAGTTTAACTTTGCCCGCTTTCATTGCCTGCCACAGCGAAAACAAAAAGCTAGCTAGGAGGCAGTAGGAATTGAAGCATTGCAATCAACGTTTCTGCAAACTCTTCCTTGGCCTTCAAACATAGCAGCACTAGGAGTCAGTTCAACACTACACGGAATTTGGGGCAGACACACTTCATTAAGCATGCCATTTTGTTTTCTCATTTTAGTCTGTGAGGCCACAGAGGCAGCTGGAGCACGTCTTCCTTTTGTTGAACCTCTTCTTTCTTTCCAGCCCCTCTCCTCCTGAAGGCAGAGAGCTCTGACTCCTGCAACTGCTTGCTCAGAGCTGTCAGCACATATAACCTGCTGCCCTTGGGCTTCCCAGCTGGGCTGACAGGACCTGGCCATGATCCAAGCAGGGTGATGTCTTCAGACCCTTTCTGTCTCCAACACAGGAGCAGTGAACTTTGTTCCAGTTTTTCCTGGCCTTCTCCCAAACAGAGTTAGAAGTCATCTTTTTGAATTGCTTTCACATGAGGGGATTGAGTAATTCCAAATGCATTTGAAAACAATGTTATAACCAATGGTATTATAAAATACAAAGGTATTAGATATGAAAAATGCAGTTTCTTGCTGCTAAGCCGGTGAAAAGAGCCCTTTGGTCTTTCCAAAGTGTAACGCTTATTCAAAAGGTTAAAGTTATCCATTGTGGCCAAAGCTGAAGGTATACGCTGACAATTATGTGTTATATTTTCATAGACTTGCTCTTTCTGATGCTAATGGTGAATCTGTAGTTTCATCTGCAGCTGGAAACATGAAGTCATGGGGACCAAGGTGGGTGGGGCAACCTTATCTAGGATGGGACGGGTCCATGAAGTTTTGTTAAAATTACCTTAGTGTTTATTTGTCATTGCCCCGAGGCAAAGCCCCACCTTAATATCCATCTTCTCTAGTGACCCTGTATGTGAGAGAAAATCTGCAGGCCAAGAAACTCCTTGTACTAGTTAGACAGTCAATTTAGATAGCTGATTAACCACTTAAGTACCTGACTAGAGGTGACTAATTAGTGGTTGATGGTAAGGTTCTGTCAAATTAAATTGATCTCTTGTAAGCCTAAGGATAATTAAGAGCTTGCAATCACTGTGATCATTTTTCCCCTGCATTGTTGCAAGAACCCCAGCTAGTGGTAATGTGATAATTTAGGACTATTATGTAAGGCTGTCTCCTTGCCACAGGACAGTGCTTCAAGCGCTGCTGTAAATTGGGGCAATGCTATTCCTAATGTCTGGTGAAATACGTGATTAAGTAATCATTGATTTTCGGGGGGGGAAACTTTTGTAGCACTCTCACTAGTTTCATATTGCCTGTCAATTCATTGCCCATTGAAGCGCAGATTGTTGCAGGCAGCCAAACAAACAGAAAACAAGCACAGAGGTTAAAGCTGGTGACAAGTGTGAGAAATGTAAACAGAAGGCTCAGAGCTTATTTTCCAGGTTGTCTACAGCCCTGGCTTGGTGCTTGGTAAAACAGAAATTTTCTTTTGGAGTAGTCTGTGTCACTGCCATCTGAACATGAGCTTAGCTATGCACATTTTGTGTGCTTCTGGGACACAAATAGTCTGAGTCATGTTGCATATATCAAATACTTTGCTCAGAAGCAGGAAGGCATATGTCCACTCTGGATGTCATCTGAGAGATGCCTGGAAGGCATGTCTGGCAGGCTTATACCATGATCATTGCAGATTGACATACTCACTGTAGCTTGTAATTAGCAAGAGACAGCATAAGGCCTTGTGGATTTTGATTTTCCCAAGAGGAATATTACTAATGAATTAAGATTGATTTTTGCAATTAGAGTCATTGGAACCTCAGTGTTTTCTTTTTTTTTTTTTCCTTTTTTCCACCCTTTCAAATTACCTTTGATCTTTATAGAGATATTTCTATATATTTTAGGAGAGATGATGAGTCAAATAGACTACCTCTATCTATGATTGCAAGATATTTCTGATAGGACACCTGTCACGTTTCCACATTTGTCGCATCAGCTATTGCTAACGTACCTACTTGTTTATTACTCTTCTTGAAGAGTAATTCCAGCTTCCTGATGGTATGAACTGAAGGGTTGTCTCTTACTAACCTCTGACTGACTTGCAAAGCTCCTGAGCTCAGGTGTAGCTTTTGTGGGCTGGGAAGCCCTTGTGTTGGCCAAGCTGCCAGCCCTGAGCATGCCCCTGGGCTGCCCTGGTGTGACCACTGTCACCACACAAAGGGAAAAGTGAGGGCACTGCCCACCACGGGGTGCCAGCTGCAGCCTGTGTGAGGGGCTTATCGAGGGGCAGGGGGATGTGTTTCCTAGAGACAGCCCCTGCAGAGTCATGCTGGGCCACCCAGTAAGATGGATATTGATCGGCTCTATTTGAGTGGCCATGTTTATCCAGCTCCTTCTTCTAATTCATCTGACTCTTTAGAAAGGAGAGATAGTTTTCCTACAGTGCACCTGCACAAAATTGAAAAGAATCACTTATTTCGTTCTAGTGCAGAGATAAGCAGGTTATGCCCTTCTGAAATGTTAGTTTTGCAACAGTTGAGTACACTTGAGTGGATATAAAAATCCTAATGCCTTTTCACAGAGTAACTAATCTCACTCAGGTTGGGTTTTCATAGGAGAAACAAACTCAGGTTAAGTGTCTAAGAGTTATTTCTGGAGTGACTGTTTGATTTTAAAATATCTTTCATTACAAAGGGACCAATAAATTATACCCTTTAACTAGAATGAGACAAAAGTCAATGCTGCTTTTGAACACTGGGTGCTGGCTCAAAGACTGCTTATCCAGTTTCTGGAAACTGAACAAAAGTTTGAGTTAAAGTCACTGAGAATGGTTAGCTGAAATCCATTTCAGCTCCTTTGGCACGAAGCACACAAGAGGAAACATTGCCTTGCCAGTTAGCTACTGCTTCTCCTCTTGCTCTGGTACCGTGTCTGATTCAAAGCTGTGCAGTTCCTCCCCAAACCCAAGGCACATATGAAATTAAGAAATGACAGGAAAAAGGCCACGTCACAATAATTACTGTGATATGGTCTGTTATTCCCTTTCTTGCTCTGTATTTGAGGCTCAATGTTAATTTTCTTGTATAACTCAAGGTGTTTCCTCTGCTTGTTTGTACTAGCTATGATTTCTAAACATCCTTGAAATTATTGGCCATAACATCTCTCCTCATCATGATATTACTTCAACTTGAGCTACTTATAGAAAGTGCTTCTTTCTACTTTTGAACAGAAAAGGCTTGGAGCCAGAAAAATATGTATTTGTTTGCCTTTCTATTTTTGGTTTGAAATTGCTGGAAGCCAGTAGGTGGGTTTTTATTTTCTTTTTTAAGATTTTGTTTTCAAACTAAGACAAATATTATGTATGAGGAGTGGCACATAGATTAAATAACTGGTTCTAGTAACAGGAAAAAGTTCTTGTTAGAAATTCTTCTGAAGTGTGGCTCTATTTCTGGAAATCCTTTCTTGCTCGCTTCAGCAGAGTCTTGTATCCTTTCCTATTTTTCTCAATGATTCTTTCACATGCAGAGGGGTGAGTTTTGTTGGAACTTTTCTGGCACCAAAACATTGGTATGTTTTCATTCGTCTTGTACACTGCACCGATTCATCATCTGCCCATTCTACCAACCAAAGGGAAATCGCGCAGGGAGCTGACAAGCGCTTGTGTTAACCAAATGAAATCACCTCATCTGCCCCCTAAATGGATACCTACTAACCTGACGTGTCTTTGGAAAATAGAATCCAGTGTCTGCTGTTGGACTGCACAGATTTTGTTCTCCAGAAAGGAAAATTTCAATCCGTTATAAAATGAGTAATCCAGTATGAGGTCTCATCCCATTCAGGAGAACCAGAAGGTTTCTTAATTTTTATTCCCAGAAAATGCTGGGAATTACTTAACCAGAAATCTGAATCCTATAGATTTCTTTCAGAGTAAAGACCAAAATGAACAAAAGAAATCCACTCCCAATTTAATTTATTTATTCTCTCTCTTACATTTCCTCAAAAAACCCCCAAAACCTCCAATCCCACCCAACTCCAAAACCCATCACAACCAAGTAAAAAGCAACCCTCTAGCCAAATCCACGAGCTTTATTATGTTTATTTCATAAAAATAAGCTTGGATAGTTTTGAGTTAATGTTACTTACTGCTTGTTGATTTCTAAATCAGTAAAATCAGGTCACATAACATAGGATTGTCTTTGGAAAAGTGGGGTATTTTTAGGGGTTGGAAGAAGTCGGAGGGTAGAGTTAGAAGGACAAAATGTTTTAAAGCATTTTTTTACTCTACTGCCAAGACTTATGTTATATAAAAATATAATATAGAGCTTAAGTACACAACATTTTCTCTTTTCACAGCTTTTCCACTAAGCTTTGAAACCATTCATGGAAGCTGATGGCAATATTCTCGTAAGTATGATTGAACTTATGCCAGAGTTATTGATCATCTGAAGAGATCATATGTTAGGATTGTATCTTTGTAGTCACAGAGGACCATGAACAGCACAAAAGAATAGCACATGTGAACAGCATCAGTATCCAAACAAGATCTTTCTTATGGGCCAGCCCAAGTGATGAGGCTGCCCCAGTTCTGCTCTAAGGATAAAATGAATTCTACTGCATGTGCTAGGAGTGCCCTCACTTCCAAGTCCTACCCCTCAATGGATGAGATAGCTGTAACCCAAGATACGTGAGATTAGCAAAGGATTTTCTTAGCCACACATCTGTCTAACCCTGAAGAAGCTTAAAGAAAATCCAGCTCTGTAGAATATAACTGTTCATCATAGCTGCCTTTGGTGCCTTCTCAGACTTATGCATTGTGAGTTGAACTTCATGAGACATGAAGCCTGTTTTTTAGTATTAGCCCAATGCCTCTGCTTTTCCATGTAGACTATTTTTTGTTCTTTCCCCTGAAACAGCCTCATATACCTATTTCACCCCATTTTTATTCCTGGGGAGTTTGCAGGCTGCCCCTGACCCAGGACTCCTGGAGCCTTTGATGCAGCTCCCTCTGACTAGGAAGGGTCAAGAGTCCTTTAACCGGTGTTTGGGAGGGACCTACCCTGAGAGCAGCCAACAGAGCCATCAGTTTGTGCAGCAGGGTGTGAAGAAGGGCTGAAATAAGAGGGCCTCCATTGAAACTGTGGGGCTGTAACAGTCTTAGACGTGGTGGCAACAGGGCAGTTTCCCCAGAAGGTGTAGAAGCAGCTGCCCCTGCTAGGGCAGAGGCTTCCACACAGAGTGGCTGCAGCCCTCCAAGTCCCAGACTTCAGGAGGTGCCAGGGACCTCTCTCTAGGTCAAGGGAGATATCTCTCAGCCCTGCAGGCCATCTTGGAGGAGCTGTGCTGGCAAGTGGAGGAGGCTCGGGAGGAAGCATGCAAACCATGCAGCACCAGAGAACGTGGAAGGGAGAGAGATAGGGTCTTCTCTGAGACACAACAGCTTAAAGACCATCAGTCCCCACCTGCAGTGGAGAAGCAGGCAGTGTCTGTGCCCACTATCAAAGCAAGCAAAACCTCCGGAGAATTGGAAGGATGGAAGTTGATGATATTTTGTATCAAGAGGAAGCTCCTGCCTCATCTAAGAACAGGTTGACTGCCCTCATAATTGAAGAGGAGCCACATGTGTCCCCTAGCAAAAGACCTGGTTCACTTAACTGCAAACCATGCAGGTATACCAGGAAAAAATGGTGAAACCCTGCAGTGGGTGACTCCCTGCTGCAAGGGACAAAGGACCCATCTGTAGGCCTGACCAACCATCTAGAGATGTTTGCTGCCTGGGAGGGGCCAGGATCCAGGATTTTGTGGAGAGACTGCCAAAGCCTGTCCAGCCCTCTGACTTTTATCCCCTGTTGTTATTCCATTTGAGCACAAATGATACTACGAGGGGAAACCAGCATATGCCGGGAGCTGTAGAGCTAGAAAGTAGCTTTGCAGAGAAGGACCTGGGACTCTTGGTGGGTGTCATGAGCCAACAACGTGCCCATGCTGCAAAGAAGGTAAATGGTATCTTTGGCTACATTAGACAAAGCATTGCCAGCAGGTCAAGGGAGGTCATAATTTATTCAGTGATCCTGTGGCCACCCCTGGAATGACTTCTCAGTATAAGAGACACATGACACACTGAAGAGGCCCAGTGAAGGGCCAGAAGAATAATTAAGGGACTGTAGAATCTAACATAGGAGGAAAGACTGAGTGAAGTGGGACTGTTTAGCTTGGAGAACAGTCTCAGGAGGGCTCTTACCCATGTGCATAAATAACTGAAGGGAGGATGCAAAGAAGAGGACGTGGTTTAATGGTGAACGTGGTGGTGGTGCTAAGTTGATGATTGGACTTGATGATTTTAAAGGTCTTTTCCAACCTTAACGATTCTATGATTCTATTCAGTGATGCCCAATGACAGGACTAGAAGTGATGGGCACAAACTAAAACACGGGAGGTCCCCTCTGAACATCAGGAAATCTTTGTTACTGTGAGGAAGACTGGGCACTGTCACAGGTTGCCCAGGGAGAGAGCATGGCGTCTCCATGCTTGGTGAAATGCAAAAGCCATCTGGAAATGGTCCTGGATAACCAGTTGCAGGTGGGGAGTGGGCTTAGATGACCTCCTGAAGTCCCTTCAGTCTTAAACATACTGGGATTCTGTGGAAAAATAGGACATCTAAACTGGCAGAAGCCTCTCCTGAAGTTGTCACTTCTCTCATATGTTTTTGCTCATTGCTGGAGCCTGCCTGGCACAGAAGTGGCTGTGAACAATGCACAGTTGAACAGGCTCCTTTGCAACTCACTCATGGTGTGTTTGCCAAGTGGAGGAGTAATGGATAGCAAGTTTGAAGTCTGTGTTGTTCTGCAGGATCACTATCCCGTCCTGTTCAGTCTTTATCAAACCAAAGCCTACAAAATTAATTAAAACCTACTCTCTATTACCAGTCTTGCACAAAAGTGTATGTTTTGCAGTTATCTCAGAGCTTTCTGAGAACTAGTGCTCTTAGATTTCCCCTGGTAACAAGAAGAGATAGAAATATGTCTGATGTTCTTGGCTTGTTTTTCAGTTGAACCTGTGATAATGAAATAAATAACATGCCACTAGGAAACTGAAAATTATCAAAAAATATCCACCATTGTTAACAGCAAAATTATGGCATTTGGTTTGGTTTCAGATTGTTCCAGTGGCTATGTCCTCCAGTTACAGTACATTCACACCTGAAACCTGCCGTCATACCCCTTGTTTTATTGGTAACTACTCTGCCTTCCACAATTTCCTCTTTGTTCTGCACGGGTAAGAATCTCTAGAAGACTGAAACTTAAAAGTTTCTCTTAATCGATGTTCACCCAGGTCCACTGAAATAAAACATTACTGACTTTCATAAAAGAGTTTTCAGCGAAGGAAACTTTAATTTACTTCTTGAGAAAAGGTTTGCCACTGGAGACTTGCTAATGTGTTGTATTCTCATGGAAAATTGAATCCAAACTGTGCTGGTGAGACATTTTATGAATTTTGTGGTAGATTCATTTAAATATAGGTTTTCTATTGGTTTGAGATGAAAACAGTTTTACTGAAAACTGTTTGTTTATTTCATAAAGTATCTATCTGACTCCAAACACTGTGCTTTGGAGAAAGAGGTTGTTTTTATTTGTTTATAGATCAACAAAATTTGAGAAGGCAATTTTGTGAATCATGCCAGATTTTATTGCTGCAGTTGGGGATAAGAGCTTTCTCTTGTGTGGAGCAGAAAACACATTTTTTTATAGGATGAAGCTGTGTTTCTGAACAGCACTAAAACACAACTAAAAGTTGCAGAATTCCAGGCTTAGTACTAATTTGTTGAAAATTTACCTCTGTTTTCAGAAATACTTGGAAAGATAACAAGAAATGTTAATTCAAAAAATTACTAATAGAATTAATATTAATTAAAAAAATTTCATTCAGCAGTTATTTTGTTAGAGATTTACCACTAATTTTATTCAGACAAACTAAATACAGTGCTGGCTGGACAAACTGCTCTTCCTTCCACCAGTAATTTCCCAACTCCTCCCACAATATATGAAGAAAAGAGGGTTGGTTCATCACCCCTATCAACTTGCAGCAGGATACCATCATTGCTGCAGAATAATACATGTAAATCTGTGAATTCTTATAGTTAGTCCAAGCGCTCGCTAGGGGATCAGTTTTTGCCTCAGTCGGGTATGAAGTGGGCCCCAACAGATGACTTACATAATATGTGTATTAACTCTTTCTTGACAGATGAGCAATAGACCATGTTATTTTGCTTTAGATCATCAACAAGGTTAGTGGAAAGATTGCTTCCTCCTTAGCTGTGTAGAGAGAGCCACATCCTGTCTCAGTATTGCTCTTCTTGTTGTATGACTTAATGTTGGTTAGAGATGAAATGACCCCAATGTAGTACCCTGGCAAAGATGTGATGTTGCTTTACTAAATAGTTTTTGGGCCAGGAGACCTGATTCATATTTGTTTTTCTTAAAATCATTTTGGATAGCTCTAAAGGAAAGTAATTAGTTTGTGTGACCCATTGATTCCCTGAGGCCATATATTATTTCCATGTGTCCTAAATAGGGCATTACTTTCTTTGGAATGAAGACATGAAGGGTGGCCTATATAGGATGGGGAAATAGCAGAGCCCCTAATAGAGCTGATGTGTTTTTCTTATTGCTTTTCTTTGTGTGTTGTCATGGAGAATAGTCTGAGAGAGAGAGAGAGGCAGTGGTAGAATTAAAAAAAAAAATTAAGGGAAAAAGGAAAAAAGAATACTCAGTGATGAAGCAGGAGTCTGGGATTATTCATGCCTGGTAAAGCCTCCCACAAGAGTGTTGTTCAGGTCATGTCAAATAGGCACCAGATAAGTACAGGACTGTGGTCCGTGGCTCTGTGCTCTCTGACACGCTGCAGAGATCTCTGCTTCAGAAAGTTGTAACTCTTGTAAATACTGGTGACAGTGGTCTCTTCTGTCACTGTTTGCAGAGGGTCTAGCTTTACTCACCTTTAATTTGCCTGTGAGAAGAGCCATCAAATTTTTCAAGAGTAGTGTGAAATGGGGTTTTGTTTTCCTGAGAAGCTGGCTGACGAGGTGGAGGGGCTACATTAGGGATGTTCATAGCGTAGCTCTGCAGCGGATCAGGTAGCTACCGGCTTTGCATAGCAACGTTATGGCCAGCATATTAAATCATACATCACTTTATCCAGCATTTGTCATCCGGAGGCTTCAAACCCTTCCTAAAAATAGAAAAAAGTGAATGCTTTAGTTCCCACAATAGAGAAGGAAAGGTTGAGGCAAAGAGAAGTCAGGTACTCTGTCCGCAATCAGACAACCAACCAGCCCGTCCGGGGAGAATTTACTCCAAAAGCCATGCCTTCCATTTTCAATTACCTCCTTTTTTGTTCTGTGGTCTTCTTTTTTAGTTTCATTTTCTATGTGTTTATGCAGGATGAAATATGTAGACTGCAAATGAGTAAATAAATTCAATTGTGTTGTTTTTGCAGTGACTAAAATTTCCATATATTTTGTGTGATTTTTTTTTTGTTAAGAAATATTATGAAACTCTTTCATAGGGAAAAATACATGTTCTGCATTAAATAATAAAAGGCAAAGGTGAAGACCAATTTTTTTCTTTTTTTTAGGATTTCTTAGATTGAGCTATATGACTATCAGTCACCTGGAATGTATTTTAATGTTTAAGCACCCCGTGTTTGTAAATCCCCCTTGTGGAGCCTAATGAAGCATTAAAATGCTGGAGTTTTAACTTCTTTTTTTTAACTTCAAAACACAGAATACAATTCAGGCAAACACAGCAAAGTAGAAGCTGCCTGTGGATGTGAAACAGGAAGCAGTAGTAGACTCATGTGTAACAGGGTTGCGTTTGCTCTTGCTCAACTAGATATACATCAATTTTAATTAACACGTTTTTTGCTTCAGCTGCTAACGTCCCTTCAGCAGTGAGTGGGTTATGCGTTTCCATCCTGCATATACCACCAGCATCACCACCACGTCCTTCTCTAGCTTCCCCCTCCCCTTTCTACACAAATGTTGCAACACAATCTGAAATTTCCTCTTTTCTTTCCTTCCTGCATTTCTTACAGGTTCCTTTGCGTCAGAAGGCAAAAAAGAAAAGTCAAGGTAATGAGGGATTGTTTTTTATTTTCTCTCCTGGATTCCTCTTTTATTTTCTGAGTATGCCTTATTCTTGGGAGGGTGAGGATTCTGTACTGCTGCTCAGCTGGGGAAAAGCTGCTTTTCAACTCCACTGATTCTTACACCAATTCTGAGAAAAATGACAACGGGCTGTTCCTTTGGACTAAATCCTTGTGGTATGTTAATTGAATCAAAGCTGGAAATCAGCGAGGTAAAATCAGCTGCCTGCACAGACGTACACACTAATGGTTTTCATGTACTTGGCATAATAGTTTTCTCTAGCTGACTTAAATAGATGTATTCTTTTCAGTGCAGCTGTGTGAGGGGAAATATATGCATGCTTCTCTTAAAAGGATCAAAGGCTGTGTTTTTAATTTACTAAAACTCGTGTATGGGTATCTTAGCATTAATTAGTATCTGCATTATCTATAGCCTACTGTTTTATTTCTGAACATCAGCATGCCTTTCAAATGAATGTGTGTTACTGTCACAGCCGTTATAAAACTGGATGACTTCTAAGTATATTTTAAGATATGCTTGGATGACTTGCTGAGATTCCTAAGTAAGGATGATATCTTTAACTGGCAGCAACATCTTTCCTGGTAATGCAGTTTTAAGCAAGCACAACACTGTATTTTTAATGGCACAGGGTTCTTTATAATGAGCCGACGGAGGATATCGTGCAAAGAGCTGGGGCAAGCCGATTGCCAAGGATGGCTCTACAAAAAGAAGGAAAAAGGAGCTTTCATTGGCAACAAATGGAAAAAGTTCTGGTGTGTGCTAAAGGAGTCATCGCTGTATTGGTACAGCAGTCAGCTGGTGAGTACAGCGTACATCCAGCTCCGGGTGCCAGACAAACAGCGTCTGCTGGGACTGAGAGAAGGGAAGCTCGGGTCATAATTTAGATGCATTGTGGAGGAGTACATATAACTGGGTTTATTTCTCAGCCCTGACATTTTTTGTGATCTGGGAAGTGTCCATATGAATGTGAAATATGCAGAAAACGATGTGTTTTCTAGTTCAGCAACTACTTGTGAAATGTTAACTTGCTGTCTGTTTTGCCCTGTAAAGAGCTGTTCTTTGAAGGCTCTGGTGGCATTTGAATTTGAGAAGTATTTTCCTGGGTATAGGCAATTTGCAAGCACTTGTTATCAAGGCTCAAAACAGGAATGCTTCTTCACTTCTTATTAATTTAATTTTCAGAAATGTCTCTCCTGTTTCTCTCTCCATCCTCTTCCACACTAAGATTATTGTGTTTATCTGCTTGGTTTCTTTTTCTTTTTTTTTTGCTGTTTTTTTTTCCTATTTAATTTTTTTTTTTTTTTTTTTTTTTTCCTATTTATTTTTTTTTCCTTTTTTTTTTTTTTTTCTTTTCAAATGGTAGAGGGCAGCTGACTTTACTCTGGGTTTGCTTGATTGGGCAGAGATGGTGTCTTGCCCATACTAGGAAGATTCAGATATAATTATTCCCTTCACTTTGCTGTCTGGCACTGCTACCTCTGAAAAGCTCTTATCACATTCAAATGATGGAGTGACAGAGCCCAGAATTAGGGCGTGAAGAGAATTAGGGTGTGCCAGCAAAAACATGGACTGAAACTCAGCAGCTTCAGTGTCAATTGTGGATGGACATGAGGTTCCCTAAATGCAAAGTAGCTGCTCTGGAAATCAGCAAGTCCCAGGCACAGCAAAGGATGAAAGATTAAAGGAACCCTTATTAATTCTTAGAGCATTTAAAAAAATCAAAGGCAATCTGGATGATTTCCACTTGTTTATTTCCACAGCAGTAATCCCCATTAAAAATTTTGCTAACTGTTTCAGGAAAAAAATAAAATGGTTTAAGCCATTAAAAAAATCCTCATTCCCTAAACAAAGCTTTACTCATGTAGAGTATTCCACATTCTCCCTTCAGTTGTGGATATAGTGTTAGTGTTTTTTGTGGGTTTTTTGTTTGCTTATGTGTATGTGAGAGAGAGATATTTTCTTTTGTTTGCCTTTTTTTATCCAAATAAAAACTTTGACTGGTACTTCAAGATAATATTAGCTATTTTTTGGGAGAGTAAAGTGAAAGCAGCTCTGCTGGTCTTGGGCTGCTGTTTTTTATGATGTTTTTTACGGTAGTCTGATATAGATTCCTTTCAAGACTATGTCAAATTCATGCATAATAGAAAGAAAAGAAATAGAAAAATTAGGAAAAAAAAGTTTTTAAAAGGCACTTTTTTCCTAATGCTTACAATATCTCTGCTTGAAAGACATGGCCTGGCAGATATACTAATAAGCAGCATTAATACCTTGCAAAACCTTATTCATATTGGCTGTTATAACTGTATGTTTGCAGTTGTACTTCTGGCCAAGCAGTTTTAAGAAAGGTGAGCTGGCTGGCTGATATGTCTTTTTAGACACAGAAAATATCAGAAAGGAGTAATCCAGAGGAGTAATCAAGACGAGAGGAAGTAAAAAAGGCAACATTAGGAAAAGTTTGCCGAGGGGGGAGAGGTGCAAATTCCTCCACTTCCTTCAGTTGTTCTGCCCTGGTTAAATTCCGCTCCTGAGACCCAGAGAAACTCTGATCATGCTGGTCCCAGTGCTCCTAGACAGCACTCATCCTTTTAGTCCATGCCTACTTCCTGACTGTTGGTGACTGCCCCCAAAGGAACAAAGCTGAAATTTAAATGTCTGCCTCATTCCAATTTATTTCATTTCCTCTGAAGAGCTCATATGGCTTTGACATACTGTTGTCTTGTGTCAGCCCTGAGTTCTCACCTATCACAGTTGTTCTTTAAGCATGCTAGCTGGTAGTACCTCTTTGCTTTCAACTTCTGCCAACTCTCACACACTATTTTATGTTAAAAACTCAAGATTTCTTTGGGCAGCTTAAAGTGCAGCCTCTATATAGCTATAGATTCAGGCAATGTTTGCAGAATGTCAGTAACTGTGGGGTTTGGAAAGGACAGGAGGTGTTCCTTGCTAAGGCTTGCTTTCTTAAATCCTTGAGACCAGAGGCATGCTCAGAGTTGTATGTGAGACCAATTAGACCCAGATATTCTCACTTTGAGTCTGATGAAGGAGAAATAGCAGTGATGCATTCACTTGCTTGCTGGACAAGTCTCTGGCCTGGCGTTAGGACTGCCTGCACTTCCTCTGCCTTCAGTAAAGGACCAAATCCTTGGTCCCAAGGGGACGTACAAGATGACAGCCTAAAGTTCTGTTGCAACAGAGGAGTCCTGCTTCTCACGTGCCTGAGGCTTCCTGTGACCAGCCCTTTTACACAGGCTGTTGCCAAATGTGGCGATGGAAGAGTGGGGCTGATGTTGAAGCAACTGGGGCACACTGGTTGCCTGTAGCTCTGCTTGACCAGTTTTGTCTTGGTGAGAAGTGAGCATGGTTTGTTTGTGGCTGTGTGAAAACCAGACACTGGCAACTGTAGCATAGCAACAGGGTGCTGGACCTTTTTTCTAATGGAGATGGAGAAAATAGAGAGTGGGTGGAATTTGTACGGGAATGTGCAATTATCCTGGATTTGGGTAGATAACCTCACCTGAATATCATCTTCTTGGTCAAGTTTGTCTTCATGTGCCTCTGAAGTGCTGTATGTTTCTGTCACTCTGGTTTAGTTTTTCTTCAAGCCACTCTGGTTCTGGGTCTCTTATGAGAGGCAGATTTGGGTACATGATATAGGACACTTGTTGTGATACTTGAAGCTGATATTTCCTTCAATTTACCATAAAATGTTTCGTGAATGCCACAGCTCAAAAGAGTAAAAATAATAAAAGGGTCAGCAATAAGAGATCAGACAGCCCAAGAGTCAAGCTTCTCCTTCACTGAAAGAAAGCTAGAGAGCACAGGCAAATCTGAATAAATTTTTGATGAGCTAGCTGAGGTTGGGGCCCAATGGTTTCAGCAGGCCAGGGTAGCCTACCCTGGAACCTCTTCCCGCACACCCTTCTTCTTTCTATAAAATGTGAGGCAAGTAAACTTCTCTTTGCGGCATGGAAGCACTCCCAGTCTGAGGAGGGGAAGCTGTTTGGACTAGGAGGAAGCACAGAATGGTTGGTTTTGTAATGAAAACACAGCAAACGTCAGAAAATGTATCTGAGCAGTCAGACTTTCTGGGTGCCTTCAAGAACACCAGGCTCCTTGGACAACTGCTCTTCATTAGTGTTTGTCTCCTTTTCTTTTAAAGTATCACTCTCTGTAGGCAGCTGCCTTGAAGACAAATGTTTAAATAGTACAGTTTGTGATCCTGCCTGACCCTTTAGCAGTTTCAATTCTCATACTGAAACCCCAAAGGGAATTAATACTCCCACGTAGGAAGAGGGGTGGTGGGGGAGAATTGTCACACATAATCCCGGGCTCCTGGCTCTTTGTGCTTGTTTCGACTGTGTTGGATAATGTTGGCTGGAATGGGACAAAGGCCTAAATGCCTCTGTCTGGTGGGCCTTTAGGGTAACTTGACTGGTTTTCCAAATACAGTTGAAATAGATTTGTGCACAATGTGTTAACGGTGGTTGTCATGGGGATTCAGCTGAAAAGAAATATAAATATAAAATTAAAGAGTTGCAGGCTGTGATCTACTGTCACTATTTATCTTTGTTCTTTTTTTTTTTCCCCATTCACTGCATTTAAATTGGTCCTCACTCCAACAGCCTTGCTGGAAGCTGTATAATTACAGTCTTTAAAAAGAAAAATCTTTTACCTTTGAGTTGTAATAGCTGCTTATGTGGATGAGAAAAAGTCATTGATGTTCGCTGATTGTGCTGAGAGGCTTGGGGACCTATGGCCCAATATCTTACATAAATTATTCACAGTTCTATAGGATGCCATTGGTGTACTTGGCAGAGAGAAAAAAAGCCTGAACTGCTCCTCCAGCATCCATAGGGTCTTCTGGGGGCAGTGCTGAAACACTGATGAGGCCATGAGGACTACCCTGATTTGCAGATTGGAGCTGTTCCACAATAAGAAGATATTTCAATTTATAGCACTATTTTTAAAAATCTGCTGCAACATTACACTCATTTTAAATGACTTACTAAATCTCCTAAAGCCACAACTTTAGATAGCATATTGAGGCAAACTCAAAAGGACATTGGCCTCTTTCATTGGATTCATGCATTGTGTTTCATAAATAATTTCTCTTTTTTTGGGTGCAAAGCTTTTTCTGTGAAAAAATGGCTATTTTCTTTTTTGCCCCAAGAATTTGCAGATACTGTTTTTGAAATAATGAAATTATTTTTCTACAACTTGGAATAGCAAAAGTGTAGATTTATGTTGGGCTAACCTCCATAAAACCCACAAGAGATAACAGCTTATTCTTTTAAACATCCTGATTAAAAAGAAAACAGGTCAAGGTTCCTTTTTTCTGAGGTTTTTAGGGCTATTTTACAGCATCAAAATCTGAAGGAATCTTGAATGAAATGTGTGAGTTAAATAATAGCATGCTAAAGTCATGTTAGAGATAACATTTTGGAAGGAAGAAAGAAAGCACTTAGGATTTCTATATGCTTTAAATGTTTTAAAATGTCATTTTTATCCCAAGAATGACTGAAAAGATGACTTCCACAGGTTCTTTTCCTAGGGTTCATTTGGAATTTTATTTGCTGACTGAAATAACACCCATAAGGTTTTAATGTTGTGATTTCTTTTCCTTGTTTTCTTTCCTTTTTTCCTGATAATTATGAAGCTACATACCCATCAAATCCCTCTTTTCTGTTACATAGATGGCACATTTGAGATGTGTACAGATAGTGTATTTAAAAAAAAATCACACCACTATCCTCTTTCCTTTCACTCATACATAAAATGAAACATAAATTTTTCTTTAATTGAACAAATATGAAATCACAGACAGAATTACTATAAAATCTGAATGCACTGAGAGAGAACGTGTATGTGAGAACATAATCTTTTACCAACTGGAACATGCCAAATACTGCATAAGAAGTCAGGAGTTTCTCTGTTGTACAACTGTTAAAATTAAAGCACTGAAATCAAAGCCTACAGACCCATTTTCATTAGTAATTTAGAGGCTGCTCCCCTAATTTAGATAATCTATCTAAATTACTAATGAATTAAGTCAGTGGTTCAAGTCCAAATTCCATTTCTGCACGCATGGGAGTATTCCAGGTGAGTGTCTCCACACCGGTTTACGGGGTCCCAATAATTCATTAGTCCATAATCCAAACACTCAAATACTTTTCTACATTGACAGTGGAGACAGTGACTTATCTAATGGCATTTCATGGACTTACTCCCCTCAGGAGTGCTTGTGCAGCACTCTGAGCTGTTTATAGGATGCAGTCTAGACCAATGGTTACTGCCCTGACAGACAAAACTGGCTGAGCTGTAACTGCCTTCAAAACATGGAAAAAAGGCCAAATCTGTCCCAGACCCGAGTCACCCACCCACCCACTTACCCAGCTCAGGCCATGGATTTATTGTTGCATGGGTACCTGGGTATAGTCCTTCACACGGGGTCTCATGGATAACGTTTTTCTTAAACGGGATTATTGATTCATACTGCAGAGAAACAACTGGCATTTTATGGATTTCTCATCCAGCAATGTGTGCAACAGTGATTGTTGTACCTCATGGACAGCTTTATTGAGATTGGTCTCTGGTATTCTCAGACTGGTCTTGGGAACTAAACAGGAATTTCGGTGTTCCAGATCCAGTAAGTGACCATTTTTTGGTACAGAAATGCTGGCTAATACAATCTCTGCCTTTAGTAAAGTGCAGCCCAAGAACAGTGCTCCTTCATTACTCACCCGTACTCATTTGCTCATCCCTATATACTTAATATACTATGGATTTGGGATGGCAATACTAGGTTTAGTTTGTTGTTATTTTATCTCAATGACTTTAGTCTTGTGAAATTCCAGCCTATGGAATTGAAACAAAAGCTCCCCAAGTTAGTCACTAAACAAGTTCTACAGATACAAATACAATCAGTGTTAAAAGCTCACAGCAGCAAATAAGCACTTTTTCATACAAATATTACAAAATGAAATTTTTTCAGCCCAGACGTAAAAAAATCTTTTTTTCTCCTGTACTGAAAGAAAATAAGAAAAACTCCTTACAGCAATGCTGTGCATCTGTGTGTGTGTGTTTCTTGGAGCAGCAAAACCATTTACTGCTGATAACGTAAAATATAAACTTTTCACATGAATGTTTAATACATGTAAATGACAGGAATGATGGTTAGGCCATGATTTATTGTATACCAAAGAACAGATATGCAGATGTGAGGGTAAGCCACCCACTGAAGTATACATTCTGTATCCATATTTCCATTCTTGGAGATTCATACTTCCAAGCATTAAAGCTAAAAGACTTGTCTCGATTAACATCTTTTTATAGTCTTGTCATATCCATGCATAATGAGACTCGAGCTACTGTCGGTCGTCTTCATTTATACTCTGCCTTTGTAATTGTGGTGTGTATTTTACCTGCTTTAACTCAGTGTACATTTTCAGAATTTTAATGTGTCTATGAGCAATGGCTGGGAGCAGCAAAAATGTAATTCAGGAATGAGCACTCTGTATTTTGGAAAGTAAGTTTTTTCCTGACATTATGTCCTACAGACTTTTGTCTACATTATATATTGCTCATCTTAGGAGGATTCCTAATCTTGTTGCAGATGACCAGGTGTATGTAGACAGATGTAGTAAAGGAAGACGTTTCTGCTTCAGATGTTTCAGTTTCAGGCAGCATGAACAGGGATTTGAGGCTTGTCACTTCAGTTTTGCTGGAGCAACGCTGTGACTCAGAGTCCTGCTGACTGAGAACAGAGACGTCAATGCTCAGTAAACCTTCTCGCATGCAGAAAGGGCTGACTGCATATAAACAGGGTACTGTAAATGTAAATGTCTGCCTGGATTTTGCTACCTCTTGTAGCATGCCTGGAAATTTCTGGGGGGAGTGATAGCTGAGTGACCAAGGCCATCTGAGGCAGGTTTGCAGTGTTTAACAACAGAGCTCAGCTGTGTGGGATGATCGCCTTGCACCTCATGGGATGGGATCAGCCTGCATTGCCTCTGCCTGCTTGTGTACAGGTGACCCTGCGAAATGGTCCATGCTGCAGTTACACAGGGGACATCGTCCTCCATTTCTGCTTAGAATCATCTTGGGGCACTTTTGAATTGTATTTTTCAGCTATGCACAGGTCATTTTATGTGCTGCTGTTACATGTCTGTGTAAGATCCATACATGCTCTGTCATGGCACAAATACACCTCTGAGATCGTAGGCACCATCCAGACCTGAACAGATGATACAACCCTTGTTCATCCCTGTCAGTCAACAAAATCCATGCTCATACTCTGCCACTTGCACTAACAGGAGTGGTGGCTTTCCAGCACCCAGGATTTGCACAAATATAGCTGGTATAGAAATATTTCATCAGGCGTTGCTCTGTCCCCATGGTGATGAGCATATATTTTCACAGTATAAAAAACTGTCAAAAACAAGCACTTGCATGTTAAATATTATTCAGCATTGGAATCTACTAGCTTACCAGTTGGTTTATGTGGTGATATTACATTTTTTTTCTTTTATGGAAGGCTGAAAAAGCAGAAGGATTTATAAGACTTCCAGACTTCAGTGTGGATCGAGCAATTGAATGCAAAAAAAAGCAGTAAGTTTATCTCTTGTTCCCAGTTTTGCATGATTTTTACAACGTTGCAAGGAATGAATCTCAGTAGTCTTTGACAGTGAAACTGTGGGGGAGTTCTTTTGTGTTGTATAAATAATGAGATATTAATTGAGCTACTGAAAACCATATTGCAAATATATTTTTGAAAAATCTCTGCCAGATGTGCTTTGCTAAAACCACAAGCAAAAAAACCAGATGAATGTGCCAAATGCTTTCTTTTTCTTCTCCTTTTTTTCATTTGCTGATTATGAGTAGGCTGTAGTTCTCAGATAACCCCTCTTGGTTGAGGAGGTCAGCAGTGGTGCAAGTAATGCTGCATCTTTCCAAGCCTGGACTATTCTTTAGGCTGCTGTGGTGCAACTGAGCTTGGACTGGTACTTGAAGCCTTTGGTTGTGCAGGGAATAAATACTTTCTTTAGCAAGTTGCACATTTAAAAATATTCTGTCCAAACTCCATATGCAGCACTGACTTCCAGCTGCTTCTGAGCACACCTCAAAGGTTTGGAGGGGTGTCGCTATTGTTCAAAGTTATAAAGCTCAGCATGGTTTTAATTGTGTCCTTCAAGAGAAAGCCTTCATTCTTCTGTTGGAGAAGTCAGAAGAGTCAGTCACTGTTCACCCACTGTGTGCCGCTTGTGATTTTACTGTGTCACATGTCCCTTCTTCAGCCATCAGTTTTCCATGCTCTGAGGTCGTAGCCTGATTGCCCACTCATGGAAGCTGTTCCATGTCTTGTGTCACTACTGGTGCTTTCTCCAAACCTTTTCCAGGTTTGCTTTATATTTCAGAGCTGGAGGAAGCAAAACTGCACATAGTATTTGACATATAGGAATGCAATAGAATTATGTAATGAAATAATGGAAGCCTTTGTTTTATTCTTTATTCCTTCCTTTTTAGTTCCTGTAGTTTATACTCTCTGAATAATGTGTGGCCTAGGAAATGAGCTAAAAATAGACAAGAGTTTTAAAGAAAGAGCTATATTGGTGGACAAGTTAATCTGGATTAATACAGTGGAGGGAATAAATATTTTAAATAATTCATTCAGCTATTATTTTTTCTTTCTTATGGAAACTAGTTTTCTTCATATCTCTTCTATTTTTCTTTTCCTAAAGTGCTATTAAGATCAGCCACCCACAGATCAAGACATTTTATTTTGCGGCAGAAAATGTTCTGGAAATGAACACGTAAGTAGGAGTGACTGGTCATGTTTCATCCTGTCTCATGCATGAGAACACCCTTTGAAAGTTCATTCTTTCACTGTCAAGCAGTCGTTGACAAAGTTATTTGGGGAATTACTGAGTCTAATTTTTCTGGTCACTAAATGGAAGAAAACTATTGCTCTTTGTTCACTAATTATAATTGAAATCAGAATCACATAATTAGCCCAGTTTTGATATTAATCCTCCCAACATTTGCTGGTATAAATCCCTTTCTGTTAGAGTGGTGCTAAGACTTGATAGCAAGTGCATGACCTTGGAAGAAGTGAGGGAAGAAAGGAAAGAGAGGGAAAAGCTTGCCATAGTTTTGTCCCAGAAATGATCTAGGACTAGAATATAACAGTTTCTGATTTCAGAGTATCACGTCTGCCAACAAGGAGGGTTAGAGGGATAGAAAGGGCTGTTTCTTTAACTCAAATAATCGTTAACTTCAGCATCAAACTATGCTGTAGTTGAAGGATCCTCATGACAGGTCAGAAATTTTCTTTCCACAAATGTCCAGAAGAAAAATAATCAGATAGTTTTCAATGGAAGAAGTAAAAGTGGATATAAATGCTGTCATTTTAGAAACCACTGAGCTATCAGAAAGATATTATTTTCTACTGATCCAATTTTGGCTCATTTAGATAGATCTCATATCTTTGCCCATTTTACTTCAGATTGCAGTCTGCTTTCTATGCTATTGTATTAAATGGCCAAATACTGGGTATGAAGCAGTACAATTTAAATGGGAGGAAAGCTCCTGTGACAGTTAAGTCAGCAGTTTAATCACTGCTCTACTAGTGATCTTTGTGAGATTTTTCACCAGGCAATGACTACTCATCCCCTCTATAAACATGAGACCACATATGTGTTTACCACAGTAGAAAAAGAGAGAGGTTGAGAGAATGTGTGTGACCTTCTGAAAGGTCTATAGACACAGAAATGTACAATATTACAGCAGTGTATGTACATAGACATGTATTAATAAATCTGTACTCTACAGATGCCTAAGAGTAAATATAGATGAAAAGAATCTGTTGCCCTTTGCAAGTTGGAGCATCACAGAGCATTCTGGTGGGGAGATAACCATCCATTTCTGTGTTCCTGCATTTCCTACCAGAGCTCCTGAGTGGAGTGACAAGTTCCTGAGGCAGATAGGATGAAGATGACTGAGAATGAGGGACTGCTGGACAGGACTATTTCTGTAGAGAGTGTAACCCTGGTTGAGAGAGAAGAGATGGAAGGACTTATGGAGAAGGAAAATTAGAGCTAATGGAAGATATTAGTGAGTGCTAACAGCCAGTTTGGAGCCTGGCTGGAAATTCTCATGTGAGAAATGTTTAGTCTCCTGTGAGTGAGTGATTGAAATCGGTGCAGGTGTCGTAGCTCTTATGCCCCTCGGAATGATTGTGTCCAAACTCCACTTCTCGAGTAAATTTCGTTTTGGCTTAAAGCTAGGTAGCCTAGTGTTACAGCAGCCTGCACTGTGCTGTACTAACTCCTCACTGCTGCAACTGATGATGTTTTCCTTGGCAAAGTATGAAATACATGCATTTAATACATAAAGTACACACATACTCACGCATATGTCGAAACAGACTAAAAGACATCTGTTCTCTTGGCTCCAGTCCTGCAAATACACGTGCGAATGGTTCCACTGAACTCGCTGGAGCATTTGTGTGTGTCGAGTTCCTGGTGTGCATAAATGCTTGATGGATTATGACCTTTTGTAATTCTTCATGCATATATCTATATATGCGTATACCTGTACATATATCTCTATTAAAAACGGTGGATTTATTAACACAGTCATTTGTTTCATTAATTTATCATGTATTTGCTATTGTCATACACACACGAAAAGTAAAGGCATGCTGACTAGGTGCTTGCATTTAGCTGGCCAGTTGTATGTAGTTATTAGTGGCTTGTCTGCCCTCGTCATTAATGAAGTCCTAGAATTTTTAGCAAATCTTTTCCTTGTTAAGGTGAGTTTTCATTTAAAAAATCATTCTGTTAGGATTAGCTGTCAGAAGAGAGTCAATGGACCACTCTGACAGAAATGACACTGTTTTTCTGAGTTGTTTTTGGCTGTGTTGTTCATACTGCAGTCTAAAAGTGCAGTTACTTGACACTGATCTTACTAGCAAATTTCCCGTTGCTTTCGTAAAACCAAATTCAAACAAAAAGAAGTTTTTTCCAGTAACAAATTCCCACCCTTCATACTTTTTCCATATATGCCTTGAGTTTTAATCTTAAAAGCCTGAGCTTTTTCAGTTGTTAGTTACTTAAAATCTCGATAGATCTGAATAACCTACAGGTGAACAGAATATAAAAAAAGTGCAACTAGGGTATGTTTCTAGCAGTGGAAAAATGCAGCCACCTAGGAAGATAAGTGAAAAAACTCTCTGTTAATATCTTAAAACAACACAGGAAGTGAGACCTACTGAAACCAAAAGTACTTAGCAAGTTGAAGAACGTGGTATGTTATTATCAAAATGTTTGATTTCAAGTGGTGCAGATTGTGCTGCAATAGTTTTGGCCAGAGCAGCTGACATAATCTTCTATGGCTCCCATGCCTTTTTCTTCATCTCAGGTGCGAGATGACACCTCAAGAGCTGGACTAAATCACGGACATGGTGATAGCACAAAGACTTTAGCTTACACAAATGCGACTTCTGGGTCATCAGTAGTACCTTTTTTTCAGTATAATGGAAAGAAGATGTCCCAGGCAACTAATCTTGTTCACTACAGGGAATATTAGTATAGAGGTAACTGGTGCCTTTCGAGAAGATGATCTAAGAAATAGAAACTTTGACATTTAGTCTTAAGGCTAATGAAAACAGATGTGGTGATGTAGAGCACAACTGAAAGGAGCAAAACTCTGTTTGAAGAGCATGCAAGTGTCTCTAACTCTGTGTTCCCTCTTTTTCAAACACAGGTGGCTAAGTAAGCTGGGAATGGCTGTAGACCCTCAGGCACCAAACGGGAAGAATGAGGAAGGTATGCTCCTAACTGGTTTCAGTGTGTAACCACATTGTGTTCTTCACAGTTTTTGTTTGGCCTAATTTTTGTCAGCTATTTGCTTTCTTTTAAACTGTCATCTTGGGTCTGTCTACTGTGTGAGCTCAGAGAAACCACATTGTCACAGTACAGAATAATCACAGGAAAAGAAAAAATTGTGAGAAACAGTGTGAGTGAGAGACACTAGGTGATCTTGTGAGAGGTGTGTAACTACTCTGGCAGTTTGCTGGCTTGTTAAGCCTACCAAGTGTGAAGAGGAACAGCTGTGCTGCTCTGGGTTTTGAGCTGGTGAGTTATATTACAGGAGCTGTGCTGCAGCATGGCAGCTTGCAGGCCTGGGAACACCTTGTGCTCTGCAGACCCTTCCCTACTGTATCCTCCAGTCCTAGGGGTTTCAACAACCGCAGCGTTGGAGGACAAGGGGATGCTACTGCTATTCTGGAGCCTACAATTTGTTTCAGAGCCAAGCCCAAGTTCATTATGGAATGAGAAGCTTTAAAAGTTTTAAGCAATTTATTTATTTTCTTAATTTGCCCACTGACCTAATATAACTCTTTGGTGGGAGAATACCTGCACTCAAATAACAAATCTGAGCAGAGGAGCTGTTTTAGAATGAGAAGTGCTTTGGGCAGTATTACTTTACCAAGCCAGGAACGGAATTTAAGCTGAGGAATATGTGTCATCATCAGGGCTTTTAAGTCTCTATTTTTTTGAGTTTTGGTACCCAGTGCCCTTTTTAGAGCTGCTGAGCTTGTGAAGGAGCTCTCATGAAGAAGAAACTGGTATTTGCAGTAGTATGAGCACTTAGGTGATGCAGCCGGTTTTGTCTAAGCAATTAAAATGTTCCTCTCTGCACCCTTTCTGCTTTTTCACAAAATTCAAGATTGTGGTTTATGTCCAGGCTTGGGACATGTAATTCCGTTATTGATTAATTTGATCTGGCTCCATTTATGCTCTACCATTAAAAGCAGCTTTGGAGCTGGTAAACACAGATACTACTGATTCCCGGAGAATTCAGCAAGTCTCATCAGTTTCTTTGTGTTCAGTTCACAGTTGTTTCTTGTCAGGAAACTTGTTAATTCCCACACCATCTAATTCCTCCTGCCTGTGTCCTCTTTGAAGCCAACTTTATCAAAACACTTTAGGATAAAGCGCTATATTGTATATTAGGTTGTGTAGCAAGAACTGCAAGATACTTGTACTCAGGGAGGAAGTACAAATATATGTTGTCCATCTTTTCATGAAGGGAAGAATTTGATGGAAAATGAGAATGGCCAAAATTTTATACATTAAACGAATTTTTTTAAGCCTCAAAAAATATGATACTGGTTGTTTTGGCTGAATCGAGAATTATGAAGCAATAAAAAATGAGTCATTCCACCAATCTAAATTTAAAACAAAAAAAGTCCAAAAGATATAAAATAATCCACTCAATAACTTCTGCAGCAGGTTATCTAATAACCTTGCAATAGCATAACATAGCCAATACTTCTTCAGCTTTTAAAGATAGTCACCCATCTTCCCCTCAGGAAAAGGCCTTCTGATTCTGGTGTCAAACACCTCCTTGTCTTTTCATGCATGTCCCATGCATGTCCCAGGTGATCCAGCAGCTGCCTTCAGTGTGGGTGCAGCACCCGCTGGTGCCTGGGTGGACATGTCCTTACAGAAACATTGCTATGTTTCACTGAAACACTGTCACTACCCACAGTCACTTCTGTTCCTGCTGACCAGTTCCTGAACTCCCCACCCCACCCCAATGACATGCAGAAAAATAAATTTTGTGGGTATTAAATGAGTTAATTTAGGTGAAATAATCTCAGGTGACTGTCCAAAGACCATGCTAACACACTGCCTTCTAGTGGTGTGAGCCCCTGAAGTCCAGTTCTGATGAGGTACTCACTGAATTTAAGCAACCCATGCCCTCTGGGGCAGAGCTAGACAGAGGCTCTTGGACAGCACAAGGTGCTGAGTGCATGTGGCCAGCAAAGGGCAGTGCTGGATCCCATGCAGACCACAGGGGCAGCCTCTGTTCTGTGACCCTTGGCACTTGCTTAAGTTGGCCTCATTAAGCTCTGACTTTGTCTTTGCAAACTCTCGTGTCCCCAGCTCAGTGGGATGGGGGTGAGTGCTGTCACCGTGCACATGTGGTGCAGGGCAGGATGCAAGCACTTGCTCCTGTAAAGGTTGCATTTGTGTTGGGAGGTTTAGCAAAAGTGATCTATGTGGCCTTTCAGTGCATGAATAGGCCCCATGAGAAAGATGGGGACAAAGTTTTTAGCAGGACATACAGGACAAAGGGTGATGGTTTTACACTCAAAAAGGGCTAGTTTAGACTAGATATAAAGGTGTTATTTTTGACAGTGAGGTTGGCAAAACACTGAAACAGGTGGCCCAGAGAAGTGGCAGAAGCGCCATCCCTGGAAACATTCAAGTTCAGGTTGGACAGGGCTCTAAGCAGCTCGGTCTAGTTGAAGGTGTCCATGCTCATTGCAGAAAAATTGGGCTATATGACCTTTTAAGGTCCCTCCCAACCCAAACTATTCTATGATGCTATGATTCTATGATCTTGTCCAATGTGTGCTATTGCCAGGTCCTGGGCGTAAGAACCAACAACATCCTGCCTCCCTTTTTCTGGGTCTAATTTTATCAAAGAGTACCACTTCATTTAATCCACCTTTAAACAAATATTTGGAAAATGTTTTCACCTGCTGCACAGATAGTTAAAAGAATTAACATCATGACTGCCTCTGCCACATGTCAAGAGACATTGAGGCTCTTATGAGTTTGTTTTTGTTTTAAAAAAAAAAAAAAAAGAGACAAGTAGGGTAGTCCTAGAGCACTGTGTTTACTTTTGGTACTACCTCTTCATATGTACTGCTATGCTGTATGGTGTGTCGATGTGAGTTACCATGTGTGACAAAAGACTCTCACAAGGCTGCTCTATAGTTTCCCAAACATGGTATGAACGATCTGTTTCCACCAAAATTGCAGCCAAAGCCCCAGTGCCTGTTGCTAGCTCCAGGAAAACTTACTGGTTACGGAGATTAAGGGATTGTCTCTGCTACTTGCAATCGCTCTCCCTGACTTCTACTACAAATGAAACTTTTCTTTTAAAGGCTGCAAAGGGACGAAAAAACCCACCCCAAATCTACTGATGAAGCTACCTAGAGCAGTGCACCCAGTGTTTCCTGTCACAGCAAATTAGCAACTAATTTTTTTACTAAAAAAAAAAAAAAAGAAAAAAAAAAAAAGAAGTTGCCATGAAGTAGCGTAGCATTATGACAAGTGGGTTAGAAGATGCTGACTTGTTAAAGTGTGGTCCTAAGTCCAGAGCACCCTACTTGGTGATCTTTGTTTGCCACAGTGCTGTGAGGAATAAATATGTTGGTCTAACTCTTCATTTTTGCTCATTTTCCATGTGTACCTCAGAATGTTACAGTGAAAGCGAACACGACGATCCAGAAATAACAGACACGCCACCTCCACCCTACACTGTCCAGACACCACCTCCTCCTTCGGTAAGTGTTCCAGTAATTACCTTGTTTCTTGTTGCAAGCAGGTTGAAACAAAACTTTCTTGAGGTGGTGGACCTCTAGGAATAACCTAAAGCAGTGTCTGGAAATGTTCACCCTGTGTTCCTGTGAAACGTGCATGCACTGACTGCCCGCCCCATGGCAGAGCACACAGTTAACACATCCTGCACCACAGGGAGCTTTGCACTGTAAAAGATCAGCTCCTTCCTATTCATCTTGCTGGAGAAAGGAAGGTGTCATCCTACCTCATACACACACTGTGTCTTTTCTTTACCAGAATTTTAACACACTGCTATAAGCTGTTTTTTTCATACTATTCTCTCTTTTTTTTAAAAATCCATCCTGAAACCTCTCTCTTTTTGTGACTCTGGTAGCATCACCCAACAGCTTTGTATTTATTTATTTGAGCAAGCTGTTTTTAGGACTGCTGAATTTGAAGCTGCTTTTGTGGCAGTGAAGTGAAGGGAAAGAGGCATCTTCACACAGTGATAAAATCTGTTTTTCTTCCTCTACCTCTGAAAAATTGACTATGAAAAAAGAAAATAAGTATTCTTCCAAAATCTATGTAGCATATTGTCCCAGAATATTCCCTCCTGTCTCATTTCATTTCATAAATTAAAATAAGCACTATGCACCCTCATGAGTCTAATTAAATTGGCTTGCCTAATTATTATCTGCTTATTGCCCTATTAAACTTGTTTCTATATAATTGTTTTTCTTATGGATCTCATTGCTCTTACGTGTGCTTTAAATGGATTTTTAAAATTTTCCTTTAATTTTTTTTAATTTTTCCTTTTTTTTTTTTTAGGTAAAGTAGGAAATGTTGTTAATTTGCCATGATAAATAGCTTCACTAGTAGGTTTGAGGTGGATTTTTTCCTCTCTTCGCAGCCTTTAAAAGAAAAATTTCATTTGTAGTAGAAGTCAGGGAGAGCGATTGCAAGTAGCAGAGACAATCCCTTAATCTCCGTAACCAGTAAGTTTTCCTGGAGCTAGCAACAGGCACTGGGGCTTTGGCTGCAATTTTGGTGGAAACAGATCGTTCATACCATGTTTGGGAAACTACAGAGCAGCCTTGTGACTCTTTCTGTCATCATATTTTTAATCTTTAAAAGTTTTTCCATTAAAATGGAAAGTCAAATTTACTTAATTCTGTGTTTAGAAAGGAGCGATCTGGTTTGGGCTGGTAATGCAGCTGAAATAAGGAATCCTGAGTTCAAGCCTTTCCCTTCACTACCTGAAAGTTAACACTGAGAGGTGTGCAGTAATAGACTTAGTGCTAAATGCATTACTTAGTACTCTCATTGCATCTCATGGAAGGGAAGTGTCTGCTGCCTCACTCTTGTGGTACAAGTTCCTCTGTGGCATGCTGAAATGACATCCCGTAGCTGGGGTGGGCGCAGGAGCAGCGAAGCAGGAGCAAATGTGAAACACACAGATGAGCTAGAGAAGCTTGTGAAATCACAGGCTTTAAAAAAAGGAAACATCATGGACAGGGTTACGTGTCTGGCAATCTCTAATTAGTTCACATAAAGCTGGGAACGCATGTCACGCTGTCACCCACTTGCCCCCCTGGTTTTCAGTCAGATAAGTCAGTCTTCACTTCCTCTCCTGAAACATGTTTATCACTAGAACAATCCGCCTGGCACTCAGGGGTGTGAGGCGTTCACTGCTGTAGAACGTGATTCTTTATTGCCTGTACTAACTGGAAATTAACTGCGACCGAGCGGCTATAAATATCAGAGAAAAGAATTTTGGCAATATGTCTCCTGCAGTTATTCTGGGCCGTGGGTCAGTTAATGAAGCATCTTGAATTTTATACCTCAGTGGTTTGCCTTTAGGAAGCTGTAGATGTGTTTTCCATCTGCTCACCTCTGAGTGAATGGCCGTGTTTTTCCAGATGATGAGTTTTAAACAGGTGCTGGTTTTAGTTTTCTGTTTTTCTGGTTTCCTGCTGCTTGTTGCTCTGTTGCTGCAGAAATCTCTGGTTGTCTCCTTCCCATGCTTCTCTTGAGTGCTGGCTTCCACGTTCTGGCAGGGAACATGTGGGAGGCAGGCAATGGTGCAGATGCTGAGGTATCCTCTTTCTCAAGCTTTCCCTTAAAGGGTATCTTCCCTTCAGCCTTTACCTTTGTCAGCTGATTTCCCTTCTTCTTATCCCTTAAAATCCCTTCCCTTGTGGACAAAGACTAGTGTCTCCTGTGTAAGGATGTCATCTTTTCACCCCAGAACTGGCCACTGGAATAAGCTCCATTTGCTGTGGGTCTGGCCCGTGCTCAGCTTGCTTATATAGTGAGTAGGAACAGCTGTTTGACTGCGAGTCAGAGTCTTCTTTTAAATACTATATTTATTACCCCTTTCACTTCTGGACAAGTGCTGAAACAAGAAAAACACTAGAAGGATTGGGAAAGTGCAGCTTCTACTAAAAACTTAATTCTAGGTTTGGAGCCTGTGGTTGTGTCAGGGAAGGCTGGTTAAACACTACTCTCTGCCTGTTTATTTGTTGCAGAGTTCTTGAACCAAGCTGTAAAGTCTCAAAAATGGGGCGGATTTGAGTTCACAATCTGTGGGTACAGCACTTGGCCTGCTTCAATTTTCTCAAATCGCTACTGGAAGTGACACTTATCCTGACAACTCAACTCAGTGTCAAGAATGCCACAGGCATTGACTGGAGTTAATTTCCTTTTTTTATTTTAGCAGAAAGGCCTCCAAACTTCTTGACATCAACTCCAAACCAAAAAATATTAGTCTAGAAACTAATAGACAGCCAGGTGTAGGCTCTGTTACATTTTAGAGCAGCAAACACTTTGCTGTACTTTTGGCACAAAGTTTGTACTTGCTGTTCTATTCTCTGCTGAGTCAAACCATTTTGAAATCTGCCGAAAAAAAAAGTACTGATCATGAGGTTTCATGTGTGTGCATGGGTTTGGGTACTGTGGAGGAAAAAAGCAAATGAGGAACAAGTAAATTATAACATCTGTAGGGCAAAAGTTAAACTGACCACCTGCATTAATTTGTCCACGTGTGAATGGATTTACAGTTCAAAAATCAGCAGATATGTTAAGACAATAGATTGCAGCAGTGGCCAAAAAAGCAGTTGAAGAGTTTCATGGTCATAATTTTCTCTAAAAAATATCTAGAGACTCACTAATCTGCAGTGAAATCCTTATGATATGCATTTTAAAATATCCTCAAATGGAAATTTATTATCATATGGATGATTGCAAAACTTCCAAAGGAGTCACTCAAACAAGTTAGGTAAACATTTGTCGTGCCAAAGAAAAAACAAAACGTAACACATATGCAGAGAAAAAGAAACACCTTCTGGCAGTCATATTTATCTCACCCATATTTTTAATTAAGACACAATGAAAATGAAAAAAAAATAGATTCCCCTCAGTGAGGCACAGTCTTTATTTCAATAACATCTTTTTTCTTGCATGGACAAATGCCAGAAAAATAGAGGTGAGATCTAATATCTACCTTTCCCGTCTTTGAACAATTGAAATTAGACCATCTACAACATGTGGGCAAGAGCTTTTATTGTGCGGTTTTTCTGCTTGATTTTATAAATGCTTCAACAATTTGTCTTTGTGATAGGAGCTCTTAGATGAAATGCTTCATATCACCTGTATTCCCAAGGGTGTTTTTAGCACTCATCGTTTACGACAGCATCTCCTTGTCCTTTGCTTGAGAATGCATATGTGAAGGTTTCTATTTTAGAAACCAAAACACCTGAAACACAGTGTTATACTTTGCATAGAGGAGTATAAATGGCTGGTCCTGCAATGTTTGAAACAGTCCTAGGGGAATTGTGAAAGGACTACAGAACACATCTTATGAGGAATGGCTGAGAGGGCTGGGCTTGTTCAGTGTTGAGAAGAGGACACTCAGGGGGGACCTCATTGCTCTCTACAGTTCCTGAAAGGAAGTTGTAGCCAGACGGGGGCCATGCCTCCAGTGAGAGGCCTGGAGGAAATGGCCTTAAGTTGGGACAGGAGATTCAGATTAGATATAACACAATTTTTTTTCACCATTAGGGTGGTCAGGGATTGGAATAGGTTACCCAAGGAGGCAGTGAAGTCACCATCCCTGGAAGTGTTCAAGAGATGTCCGAATCCGGTGCTGGATGATGCGGTTTAGTGGTTTAGGGGTTGCAGTGGTAGTGTTGGGTGGATGGCTGAACTGGATGACCTTGAGAGTCTCTTCCAACCTTGACAATTCTATGATTCTATGAAAGGCTTTGAAAATTTACAAAAGTGAAGAAGCTACTATTAACAAATAGTACCCACAGTCTGATATTGGTCCTCCTCATCTTCTGAATTGGCTACTAGCTACGTGATACAGCTGTATTAGAAGCACAGGAAGACTTTGCTGGTTTTAAAATTGGAAGGAAGTAGTATACATTACAGTATACAACATCGATTTGCAGATGTTTATAAATCATAATAAAAATATTGTTACTCTGGGTTTCGTTTATTTGAATAAAACTCACTTCTGGTTTACTGGGTTATAAATAGGTATTCCAGGCTAGTCCCTTTACTGTGTTTTCAGCTTTTCAAGGTTTCCCTAGCAACACCTTCTCAGTAATTTTCAATATTTTCTGTATAGTTATCATCTGTTTAATCCTTACACAGATCTATTCTACATAAATATTGAGGACAGAAACTTGCCAGAATTGTGGTCCATCAAGTCTGGTATTCCAATACTGGCATTGGCCAGTAGCAGATGATTTGCAAAAGGAGTAAACTTCTGCAGTAGCAAGAAATCTGGATTTCATATCATCATGATCTCATCACAATTTCTGATAGTTTCTGCTAAGCTTTCTTGCCCTGATGAATGATTATCCCTTGAATGGACTAGGAAAAATACTTCTTTACTGTACTTCAGTGCTTGGGACCCCTTCTGTCTATCTCTGGTTATTGCATTGGTGGAACTGTTGAGTCCTTCAAGACAACTTCATGTTCAATGGCTGATTTGGAGTTTTTCTTCTTCACTCTTGCTTAGGCCAATAAAGTGGAGACAAATTAAAGAAAGTGAGTATGAGACCTAGCACGGAAGGCTGCATTCAGCATAATAGTTTTCCTTGGTCTTTGTTTCTAGGCATTGTCAGGTTTATATCTCTTTTGCCTTGGCTTCCCTGTGGCTTGGTTTCTGAAATTGCTGCTCTGTAGGAGATTGATTGCCACATACCAGGCTTGTTTGGCTGAATAAGTAACCAGATTACATCAATTTTTGGTCGTTTAGCATTTCAGCTGCATATCTATATATCATGTAGAACCTAGAAACAGGAGTAATTTGTAAATAATTTTTCTATAATTTCCTTTTCTTCCCCCCCCCGCCCGCCCCGTTTGTTTCTGGAAAGCAGGATCAGCAGAAGTCATCATTCACCTCAACTCTATCAAGTGAAGCATCTTGTTCTCTCTCCTCTCCTGAAAGCACTTTCAACTCCCAAGAGTCATCATCTTCCTTGACATCCAAAGTGGTTTATTCCGAGAGGCAGTCCTGGCTTGACCTGGTTAACAGCTCTGCCACGGAAGAGGGTGATCAGCCTTTAACGTTCTGCGTACAGATTCATTCTGATGAGCCGCCAGAAGTGGTCTGTGGAGATGCAGCAGAAAGCCAGGAAGTCCAGCCTTCCGAACCCAATGGTGGATCCCAAACCTCTTACTTAAGTGCAGATACACATTGTCTAGCTGTGCCAGATGCAACAGGACAGCGATCACTAGCCAAAGGTGAGCTAATGAAAAAGGAGATTTTTGCTGCAGAGCCATACAATACGAGAGTTACGGGTTTCCTTAACTACCTTTCTCCTTCCTTCTTCTATATTCTTCACTGAAGAATTTTCCAGTGACACATCATTTATAACATTTAATTTATCGCACATTAAATATATAACCTAGTATCTGGTTGGTAGGTACCTTTACAACTTATCTCAAATTGTATCCATATGTTAGACCATAACCGCAGTATATAAATCTAGCGTAGACATAATTTTATTAACAGTCTTTATTTCAATGCAGATATCTTTTATTAGCTAGGATTGAATCAAAATGTTAACAAAGTTTGTCACAGAATAGACACCCTAACCAAAATAGAATATGTAGGAAATGGTGAATATGGGGTTAAGTCAGTCCAATTTTACAAATATATGCTGTTTCATTTACTCTCCCTATTTGCTTCATTAAGCTTCATTGTAATCAAGAGAAAACCACTGAAATCCTGAATCAGAAAGTCTATTAAGACTGGATTTTGTTTAAGCAAATGGGTATCTGCACAGTATCCTCCTACGGAAATGTACTGCTAATTGAAAAAGGCGGCATAGTTCCAGAATTTGGTCATTGTTACTGTTCATAACTTTCCTGCGTAGTGAGAAAATATCTCCTGCCTTTTGAGCAAAGCTGCTTCTTTCTGAATTAAAAGCAGTTGAAACTTAAGTGTTGTTCTTGGCATATAATTATTCTGCATAGAGGGGTAATACATTAGGGAACAACAACATTCCTGGCCCTCAGCTCTTCCCATGATTCCACATCCTTGTAAAGGTTTGAAGTGAGTACTTTGTTGCTGAAAGAGAAGGGTTGTCTCAGCACAATGCAAAACAAAGGTGCATCTAAGAGCTTAGGCCGAAAGTAATGCACCGGTGGAAAGAAACACCACTGGAGTTTTTGACAACTCAGGGTATTTCCCTGCAGGTGAACTTGACACTGAAAGATGATACTATAAGGCACATTAGTTACCTTGTCAGCCCCCTTATCATTTTACAAATATCAACACTTAGAAAACTGGCACCCTTTATGTTGTCATACCTTTTTCTGATTTTACGAAAAAAAAAAAAAGGATATTAAGCAAAGTAGAGTTTTCATCAAAAGTGAAAATTAACTCAGTGTTTTATGCTGACCTTCCTTATCCATTTTGTAGGCTTCTCTGCTAGAAAATTCTGCAGCAATGAAGATCAGAAAGAATTAAAATCCAGAGTGAGCATATGTGCTGTTTTTATGTACTGGAAAAGAGTGCTGTGTTTTGAGTTACTGGGGAATCTAATTCCCCTAATTCTGGCTTTGCAAGTTGTGAAAAGGCTGAGGCTGGCAGAAATGGAGTCCCTAATGAAAATGTCACAAAGACATATTAAATATATAGTTTTCTGTAATTTTACCTTCTGGGTCAAATTTGACAAAATAGTGTCTTTTGAAAACATTACTAGGGACATTCAAATGGATTGTTGGAATGTAGGTCCATAATAACGGCATAGTGGCTTATAGATCCTGTTGACAAATATTCAGTGGTTGCTCTTCAGAAATCAAAACTTTTGCTTAGAATATGTTACTCTGGTATTGTCAGAAATCCTGCAATAATGTATAGGTTACTGCTTTCCATTATAATGTAACGGGGATAAATAGTTTTATTGGTAGTCCTAGAATTAGCATGGCACATTCATAATCACTTAAAGCATAGTTTGATAGGCTCAATCACACTAACCAATAAAAATGGGATTAAAATGTAAATCAAGGCACATTTTGGTATATTCCTGCGGTGTGCAAGACGGCTTAATTTTGCTAAGGTTATTCCTGGGGAAATTAATTCTTCTGTTGCTCACTGCTTAGTTGATGGGCAACCCTGATGGCTGACACAGAACACTTCCATCCTAACCACAGTGGTGATTGCTGACAGAATTCCAGAAATAGATAATTTCACCAAGACAGTCACTATGGAAACTGTATAACCTCACTAGCTACTGTCCGTGTCATAACCCATTGTTGACCAAGTAAAACATATGCTATACACAGGTTTGCCTTTCCTTTATCAGTCTGCATATTATGGGCTGGGTGTGGAGAGTGCTGCAGTGTGGGGCCCTCCCCTGCAATGGCCACTGAAAAAATTAAGCAAATAATTTGCAAGGAGATTAAGCTACTTCAATTTGAGAATGAGGCAGGAAAAGAAGGATTAATGTAAAATAGCAATTCAGTTCCAAATGAAAGTTATCAAAAAGGATGCAGTTCTGTGGCTTATCCCCCAAGAATTTCCCTCTCCAGCTAGTTGACAAGGATGTGCATGAATACTATGAGGTGAATTCAAGTTGTTGGGTAAAATCTAGCTGCAAATTCTCCTGATTTTCAATAACTGGTAAGAACACTCTTGTTACCTGATGCGAAACAAGAAGGCATACCCCAGTGCAATCGGTATTATTTGCTTTACAGTGCTTCTGAATAGCTCATTTCTGACATGTTTCAGAGTCATGAAACTGCATCCAGGAGGAGACAAGTCTGTCTTTTGTCAACATTTGTCCTGAAAGCACATGTTCCCTGTGTATAAAGATGGTCCTGCCATCATCAGAATAGCTATGTTCTTTGATAGTCTTTGATCCCAGTCCGCCACAGAACCTACGAGTTTGTCTGTGCTCTCTCTTTCTCCTGATGAGGATAAGAAAACCCTGCCACATCTTTCTTGGCCATATTCTTCATGATAAAACCATGAGATGAATTTTTGGTTGTAGCTGATAAGAGCCTAGAGTTGAGGTGAAAATTTTCTAGAACCGAAGAGCACTTTTTCTGGACAAAGTCTAGAAATGGAGACCAATGTGAGAAAAGTTGGTACCTAGAAGGAAGAAAGAGTAGCTGTGGTTTTTGTGGGAAGAGCTTACCATAAAAACAGTGAAGAAACCTTAGTGATGAGTTAAACAATGAAGGAAACATTTTTCAGAAATAAATGGATGAATCTCCATAAGAAAAGCTACAGATTCAACTAAAGGATGACAGAATTTTTTTTCAACAGAAATTATTTAATGAACTCTGCTAAGCAACTGTGAGTATCTGATGCAAGGAGCCATAACATATGATATTTCTAACAGTCTTTCCAACCACTCTTAGTGCTGTTACCAACATTCTCAGCATTAATTCTCTGCACCAGTTACTGGGGAGATGTTACATACCAGAGAGTGATACACAGGTACAAAGAAGGGGCGTTTGTAAATTTTCTCTTTTGAAAGGAGACCAACATTACGCATCCATTTACTTTTTGGGAATATTTAATACTTTGGTGATGCAACTTGCTACATGCACAATGACAAAGAATTCTAAGCTGCCTGTGATGCAAAGAAACTGAAAGGTAAACAAGAAACAGCTGAGAATACAAACAGCTGTCTGACTACGTGTGCTGCATCCAGAAGCTGGCCTTGCCCCTCTAGGATGACTAGACACGCACCCCAGCCAAACTCCACCCTTTGGATTTCTTCTGGCAACTACTGGAGCAAGAAGTATCTGACTGTGACATACCACCATAATGATCAGAAACTGTAACAGCAAAAGGGAGCCACAGGAACTGAGAGGTTATATAATAGGAATGTGTGTTTCTATTTATTTAGGGATCTACTACTATAGCAGTAAGATCCTTTTCAGTGCATTTTCTGAGGGTTTCGTGATCATATGAAGTTAATGCATCTTGGCAAGATTCATTTGCCATTTGCAAAAGAAGACTGCATTCTTATTTTACCATGTCTGGTTTATTTCAGCTTAGCTCACAGTAGCTGTGGAAGATCTGGTGTGTGCAGATATTTTCAAACCTGGACAGCTTTTCAAATACTGTTTGGATTTTATCTGGGTTGGTTTTGTGGGAAGGAGTTGGTTAAATAGGAGCCGGATTCATTCAATCCCTTCTGTTCTCAGAACTGTCATCCTCTTCCTCTCTGGAGTTTGCCTGTGCCAGTAATAGCCAGAACAGATCCTCTGGCGTGCTCTGGCCCCTTTGTTCCTTCTGCAAAAGTTCCTTCTAGAAAATAGCTGGGTCATGGCTGAGACTAGCCAAGAAGTGTGCCTATAGTGAGAACAACTGTGTAGAGAAACAACTTGAATAATTTTTTTTTTTCTCATCAAAAAAGATTTAGAAATCACAGTGAAAACTATGGTGCTACAGTTTTCTGAACTCTCTGAAAAAGAGATACTTATTTATGTTGTTTCCAGTTCAGTCAGTTTATTAAAATTCCACCCCTCACTGCTGAGTCCACTACACTGTCAGACAACAGCATCTAATTGTTGGTGGTAACATAGTTTCCCTATTATTTTCTTCCAATCTTTCCTACCTTAGTTCTGCATTTGCCGGCGAGGAGTTTGCCTGAGCTATGCTCACCTAGCTGAAATTTTCCCTGTGTTTTCTGCTCCATAGTTGTGTGGGAAATGTGATTTCTCTGAAGTGACATCATATTCTCCATACTACCAGTATGGAGAAGGGCTAGGGGGTGGATAGGTAGGTAAGGGCAAAAATAATTTATGACTTTTTTTTCCTCTGCTCTTCCTGCCTTAGGTGTATGTGTTCTCTCCCACTGGCATCAAAAATTTTAGCAGAATCAGAATCAGAGGTGCTGGCAAAACTACAAGAAGCTCATAAGAGTAGCAAGAACAGGAGGAAGAAGCAGAGCTTTTTTTCTCTGGGATTAATACACAACTGGAGGTCTGTGAGATCTCAGTTACAGAATGGGAGAAAAAATATTTACATTCCAGATAAATTTAGTCAGATACGTTCTGTTGGAGGTGGTTTTCAACGCAAAATGTTCTTTCTGCCAAACATTTCCAATTTCTGTATCTTTACCACTGGGAAAAAATCAACTTTATTTTTCACAGCTGCTTTTTGAAAGTTCTGGATAATTTCACTTACATAGGCCTAAAGAGCATTAAAGTTGAGATTTCAGACAGGCTCCTGTACTGATGCTCGAAGATGGGGAGCCTCAGTACCTTAATGTCTCCAGCCTGTGGCATGTTGGCTGATGGGAGAGCAGAAGCTGAAAATTGAGGAGATGAAGAATAAGCATGTTGAACCTCTGGGAGGTTGTTCTTGTCTGTGATACCTCCTGTTAGAGGGAAATTCCAAATAAATGGCATCAAGCCTCAGAATTGTATTTAACTTCCCCTGAATCAGAAATTTTCAATTGTGCCTGAAATACTATTACTACTCCAACCTAGGTGGTCTCTATTTCTTGAATGTGAAACTATCTCAGTGCAGAACTTCCCTTTTCCTCACGTCAGCACTGGTTCTTTTCCACTTTGCTCACTGTGGAGTCTGACAAAGTTAAAGGAGATATACAACATTGCAGAATTTTTCTAGAAGTGCTCTGAAGCTTTAGCAGGCTGCAAGGCTTGTGAGTGAAGGGCATGGTGTAGAATTCCAGGAAGACAGGTCCTTCCAGTGGCATCACTCAACAGAATTGCTTACAGCTAGTAGTGCCAAGGGAAGAAAAAAGTGCACTGTGCACGTGTTCCCCCCAACTGATGTACACCATCATAGATGCACACAATATGTAATATCTTTCCACTGTGGTCATTTGTTCCTTACCACTAATCCTTCAGTAGGTTCTGGGAGAAAAATGAATGTATTTTATCTATAAAATAGGATGAGATAAAGAAGTGCTGTAGTAGCATTTCTGTTTCCTGACTCGCATGGCTGAGACAGAAAGTGCTTAGCTTGAGGAGTGGCTGGTGGAAGAGATAACTTGTTGTATTTTATTCCGAAGTGACTTTATGTTGTGGTGAATGAACCAACCAGGGGGCCACAGAGCCCGGAAACAGAGGTTTGGTGGGCTGGTACCAAAGCGTAAAACCCCATTCTGTGAAGATGGCTTCTACCTTTGAATTCCTAGGATTCCTGAGGGGTGGTTCTGTCTAGAGTTGACAGACACCTCTTGTGTCCCCTAAGGGAAGGTGTCCTGGCCTGTCCCGCCTTCCTCCTCTTCCTATGGGTCCCTGTGGTGTCACCCCGCCCCCTTCCTTGTATCTATTTAAAAAGGGCCTGATTGCCTTGCCTTGCCCTCTTCCCATCTGACCCCCTTTGAGGAAGCCTAATATGTCCTTGGAACATTGGTCGAAGGGCCACCTCTGCTCATTTATTTCTGGCTGCGCCTGGGCTATCCACAAGCCCCAGGCACGCTAGGCTCCGTGCCCTCCACCGCACGGGCTGGGAGGCTGGCAAGCGAGGCACCGAGGTGCCCCGGGGTGTTCTGCCTTTGTGTGGGACACGCCTGGACCAAGCTGCTGCCATCTCAGCCCGGCCAGCGTGCCGGCGCATTAATATAACTTTAAACATGCCTGATGTGAGCTGCATAACCTGGCTGGAAAGAATCACTCCAGAGCAATGCTAGTGGGGTCCAACTTATCCATATTATTAAGATTTTTTTGCCAACAGACTATATCCAGCCTCATAAACCTTTAGAGGTTAAAAAAAAGCTCAGAGCAGGGATGGTACATTTTTTTGTTGAGTCTGATACAATCTGCTCATTTTCACACCAGGGCCTGAGCTTATGTACTGTGTGCTTTTTGCATATATTTTTACTTTGTGATGGAAAGCAAATATTTTGTGACAATTTGGTAGTATGGTCTAGACACCACAGGTTTCTTTCATAGGAAGAATCCAAATCACTGCAGCCTAAGAGTGCAGAACTGGTGAATGCCTGTGCCTCTGTTAAGAGACCTGCTCCTCTGCAGGTCAGTGTTCTGGCTCCAGGTTCAAGCAGTACCAAGTTCTGGGAAAATGTGCCGTGAATATTTGAATCTGGAGAAAACTTCCAGTCTGCTAAAGTCTTGAGTCACATTGTTTTATTTCTGTTATCCAACACTAATTTTCTCTCAGGTGTTTCATGGAAAAAAAAAGCAAGCAAATTACAGCTAGTGCTTTCTTAGTTTACTTTTGTGGCATTAAGAAATACTGAAAGGCATCATAGTGCAAGTGAGGATAAATACATTTTCTTATCACAGATCATTTTATTTGGCTTGTTAATTGAATGCTAGATATAATGCCTCTGCTCTTCCTTCACTACCTCTCCCCCTCTCAGATTCACAGCATCAATCTAATGCATTCAGTGGCAGCTTCAAGCCTGCAAAAGTGGGCTTTTTCTTTCTGAATTTGGCTCAGGGGTACTTAGGACACTGAAGGTAAAATTCCAGATAGGTAACAGACAGTCTGGCCTCAGTTTATGGAGGTTTATTGGCAGACATATCCTTTGTCAACAGCAACAGTATTCTACACAAACGCACAGTATTAGGATACTCTTTTATTTTTTAACTATAGTTGAAATTCATCAAAGATGGAGACAAAAGTGCTATGTAAGTCATACCTAGCTCTACACAACCTGTAAGTTCCACTCACCCTTGTTTTCCAACAGTTTGCTGAAATTCTGTTTAGTTGCTTTACTGCCACTTCCTTTATCCATCTGATATGAAAAATCTGGCACATTCCTTTCCCTTTGAAATTACCTGACCCTGATTAATCCTTTGGAGGATGAGAATGGTGGAAGAAGAAGAAATAGGAAAGGAGTTTCAGGTAGCAATTTTGAAAGTCTGCAGGAGCTGAGTACACTTTGCTGGGCAAGTGCATCATCTGGGAGCCTTCTGCTGGGCTTTTCTGACTTGGCTCCATCTTTTGCTGTTCTAAGTGTTACTGTGCTCCTTACAGTTTCCCACAAGTACATGGAAGATATCAGAGTACTTAGCATGGAAGAAGAGTGTTCAGTGAGGGTGTTTTCTCAGGCTTGCTGTTTTGTAACCCTTTTAGGACACTGAGGAAGGTCATAAGTTAGCCTCAAAAGGTGTCTGGAGCAGGAACCTTAAGTCCGCTGTGCGTTGACTTTATCTAGAAGTTGCTGGATGGGACTGAAGCAACTTTTTTCCTTCTTAAACAGTCTTTCTTGGATAGCTGATAAAAATGAATTTATCTCTCAAAGTGTTACTGTGCACAGTCCTGATGGGTGATGACTACAGCAGAGTTGAGCCAGTCCTATGCAGAAGCTGGCTAATGCAACAAACAGCTGCTTCATCCCAAGAAAGCAGGCAGGAAACTCGTTATTACGAGCGTCATGGCATGTGCCAATAGTTTTCAGGAAATACTACTGCCGTGTATTATGCCTTACACTTCCATTTTTTTTCTGTTTCCTGCAGCTTGTTAAATATACAACAGTTCTCCTTTTCCTCCCCCAGCAATGTACCAATGTTGGAAGTTATATTTAGTTTTTGTCAAGTTACAGTAGGCTTTTTATAACCACACAGTAGTGAAGAATAGGCCAGCAACACAGTGAAGGCAAATATTTGCAGCATATCATAAACCTTTCTTGTAACCTAAATATTTAGAAAGAACAGAGATGTAGGAGGATGCTGTACTTTATAAAACATGGAAAAGATAAGGAGCAGCCTCCTAAGCCTGCTGACATATTGCAGAAGTCTTTTCACTGCAGCATGAGTGAGCAAAAGGACTTGTTCCTTTTGTTCGCAATATATTTTCTGACTGCAGATGATTTAGAAAAGTGAATGTTTAACTTTAAAACAAAAAAGTGCTCAGCCAGTTCAATGGGCATAGGGAGGGCTGCAGTTGAAAAGAACCAACACCACTACCCCCAGTGATATAAAACCAAGTGTTATCCAAAGTGAATCTTGAGGGATTCATTAGCACCCTGAAAACAGCAACAGCTGTAAGATTTTCCTTTAGAGATCACTGAAGATGTGTGGACTGAAGGACAAGAAGTGAGTAGTGCAGTCTGTTACTAAAAATGGCCTTTTGCTAAAACGCCCCTACATATGCCTGGTACATTTTTAGTTTCTATCTGTTCATTTTTAAGTTGTTTTATTCTGAGAAATGCCTTTGCTTCAATTTTCATTTTATGCTATTTTCAGCTGTTTACTTGCTTTTCCTTCCTTGTGCTCTCTGTCTTGGAAGATGGTCCTGTAGTGTGGGAGCAATCAGAATAATTAAGGTGGAGATAATCAAAGCTCTGTTGTGAGGCATTACAAGCAAATTCTCTGCTGCAATCTGTGAAACTCAGGAGCAAGACATTGGATGCCCCAAGAGTTCTTGCTTCAATCTGTTTTCTAGGGACCTTCTCTTGGGGCCCCTGAAATGTTTCTATGTTTCATTTGATTGCTCATTTTTTTCAAACTCTATTTTCAATAATTACCAAAACCTGCTGATGAATCAGCACACCAAAGAGAATTTGCCCTGTGAGTTGCCAGGTAGAAGCATAATTCACTGTGTGTAGCATGTAGGAAGGGGTAAATGGGTGTAGATGCCATCAGAGTTGTTTCACTCAAACATAGAGTTATTGACAGTTGTTCAAAGTCTCTGATATATTCAGAGCAATAGAGCAGCCCTCTATTAGTGGAGATACAGGCTCACATCTCTTTGGATCATTACCTGATTCTAAACAACATGTGAGTTTGGAAGTATGTCTTTCTCATAGCCATTATAACCCTAGAAATTACCCTAATTTTATTTTGTCTTAACTCTAATGCCATTAATAGAGTTAATAACTCTTTGTTTTAACTCTAATACCATTATTTTTTGAGTTAGTTGAGAGCCTTCTTGATGGCTGAACATAACATTTCTGTTATCTGCTGCCACATTCACGTTCTCATACCCAATTTATTCTTTCTTTTTGCAGAGCAGGAAAAATGTGATGATGATGATGAAATGGAGCGACTTTACAAGTCATTGGAGCAAGCAAGCCTGTCTCCCATTGGTGATCGTCGGCTGTCAACTAAGAAGGAGCTTAGGAAGTCATTTATCAAGCGCAGCAAAAACCCCTCCATTAATGAAAAACTCCACAAAATTCGAATGCTGAACAGTACATTAAAGGTGAGTTTGCAGATCTTGCCAAGGAAAAGCTCGAGAGAAAAACAGTTTGGCTGAAAAAAGAAGCAATATAGACTTCAGCCAAACTCTAATTATATATTTACTGGAAACCTCTGAGAATTCTGTTAAGTTTTTGATTTTTTTTTCCTGCTTCATTGTGAATACTGATCTGTGTTATGTTGTTCAATTTGAACTGGAAGCAGAGGCAATAGCTCAGGAGGGACTCTTCTTGCAGAAGTTCCAGCCCATTTGGAAAATTTAATAAAGAAAACTTCTCTTAGTTAACTGGAAAACTTGCAAGGTCAGCTAAATGCACTAAACAGAGGAGCCTTATAAAAGGAAGAGCAGACAAAGTACATTGATGATAAAGGACATGAAAATGACCCTGAGCCAAAAAAAGTTTTCCTTACGTGATTATCAGAGAATGTACAGGATGTGCCAAAGCTATTGTAAAGACCTCCTGTAACTAAAATATTTTTAATAACAAAAGCATCCTGCTTTTATGTTGGAAATATATCACTAACTGGAGGGGTGCAGGGGTTCAGGAGATGTTCCATGAAAGGGCCAGTAAATCTGTCTGGAATATGGGGATTTATGAAGCTGTTTACCTGCCAGCATCAAGTGTCAAGGGATTTCAAGGCCTGCTTCTGAGTGGTACTGAGGGAAGCAAAAAGCTTAACCATAGCATTTATATTGTAAGGAGAAGAAAGAATAAATGCAGACTTGGGGGTTCACTTGTTTCTTTTCGTATGCATTAGAAGCAGGAATTGAGTATCTTGTTTCAAATGGATGTATTTGGCTTCAGGCACTGTAAGCTGGAGAAATGCATGTAAAATGGTTGGACTTGATCTTAGAGGTCTTTTCCAACCTTTGCAGTTCTATGATTCTAAAAACTTATCCTATCAGCACAATCATTGTTTTGATTATTAGTTGTAATGGGAGGTTTGGCTTTGGCACCTCAGCCTGTATTGAAATTCCTGAAAGGTACAATTGTAAAGGGAATTGGGAAGAGAAGCATTCTTCTTGGCTCCATATGAGACCTGGTGAAGTCTCTGCTTAATATCAAAGAGTTTTCAGTGATACGGCAATGACTACAGAATTATTCATTTGCATCAGCAGTAAATGAGCCCACCACGTAACAGAAAGCTAGTTTAAAAAATATCCCTATTTTATAGGATATGAAGCTATGTACAGAAACATTCTGCAAGGTTTTCCCTGACAGGAGCCTCACTAATAAGTCTAAGAACCAGTTAGTGCAAAAGGGAGCTGTGTTTTTTGAGACAGTCACTTTCATTAGTATGGAGCTCAAAGGAAGCCTTAATGTCAGACATGAGCAAGGAGGACAACAGTGCATTGATTTAGCATGGGAGTATTATATAAGTTGTGATTAACTTAGGCTTGTCTAACACTTGAACACTTGTATTTAATATGGAAAAATAAGGTTTGGAGTGTTCATAACATATAAAATGTGTAAAATGTGTTGATCTCTTTTTTATTTTTATTTTTATTTTTATTTTTATTTTTATTTTTATTTTTTCTTTCTTCAAACTAAGAAACTGGAGTATTGACAAGACAAATAAAAAAGCACAGACATTTTCTCATAGACACAAACAGAGTTCTGTACACAGCAGTATTTAAGTTAGCCTGTCTGAAAGTCAAGTGCCTGCAGTGGGATGGGAAAGTGCCATATTCTTTACATCGGAATGATGTGCTTTTAAAGTCAATTTTCTTAATGTATAATATGAGACATAAGATAATTGGAAATCATCTACTGGAAATTTAAAAATCAGGAGTTTTTTGCTTCTGATCCATATGTACTCTTCTTTAATTAAAACCCTATTAGTTTGAGAAGTGATTTATGCAAGTCTCAATGCAATTTTAATTTTAGACTTTTGACTCCACATATTTAACAACAGATTAATGTTGCTGTCACAATATATCATTAACAAAACATGCTTTGAATACTTTGGAAGAGAGGGAAGTTATGTGCAAATGCATCACTGTCTTAGTGAATGTGGGAAATAGTTTTAGTGCTACAGGAGAAATTCTATGGCATGACTTTTGCCACCAAGTTTGTCCAATAGAAATACTCCTCTCCCTTCCACCTCCCTATCTCCTCTCTTCTTCTCTTAAGCTACCTGCACATATCCCTGCACCAATGCCAGAAGTCTTCTTAAAAGGGCTGGCACTGGGTCTTGAGGGTAGGACATGTGTAAACTACAGTTGAACAAGTTTTTGGGTTTAAAGAGCAGCTAAGGCATCACAGAGATTGGCGCAGTTGAAGGTTCATTAGAGTAGTATTGGGATATGGATGTGTAAGCAGCTGATTGCTGCTATCAAAAGGTGAAATGAATGCGTGGGAGTACCTTCAAGGTGTTTTCAAGGCAGCCACTGGCAGCAGGTGTCCTTGGCCACGTTGGCATGGTGGCAGCAGGAGAAGATGGTTAGAACTATTCCATCACTTCCACACACAGACTGGAGGGGGGGAGCCTGGCAAAAGTAGTTAAGGTTTGTTAGTGCAGCATAGTGCCTCCATTAAGAAATTATACTTGCTATCTGGGGCTTCTCTATCCTGTGGTCCATTGCATGGGTAGGCAATATGGGCTGGAAAAGCAAAGTGGTTTGTTATGCCACAACATATGAGGACATCAGAGAACATCAGTATGTAAAAGGAAGGTGTAATGAAGACAGAGCCAGGCTGTTTTCAGTGGTGCCCAGTGACAGGACCAGAAGCGGTGGGTTCAAACTGAAACAGAGCTTTCCCCTGGATATGAAGAAACACTTTTTTACTGTGAGGCTGACCAAGCACAGGTTATCCAGGGAAGCTGTTGAGTGTCTATCCTTGGAGACATTCAAGAGTCATCTGCACACAGTCCTAGGCAGCCCGCAGTAGGTGGCTCTGTTTGAGGAAGGGTTTTGGACCAAATGACTTCCAGAGGTCCCTTCCAAGCTCAACCATTCTGTAGTTCCGTGACATACAGAGCCTCAGTGTCCCTACCTCAGTCACTGCTCATGTCTTACAAGGGAACCAGGGTGCCTGCAATATATGGTCTCAGCTGCTCTTGCCTAAAAGTAGGTACCAGATTAATTAGTAGTAGCTGGTGGTAGATGGCAGCCACATGTACTGTAGCCACTCTACTGCCAGTGCACAAATTATATCCAAAATTATGTTCAATCCGGCTCCCAGAGAAGAGACATTTCTAATGGGGAATAAGTGTTTTTTGAGAGAGTTAGAACTGCTGTGAATTACAGAAATAAATGCTGTTGTGTCTAGTTTCATGCAAGTACTGTCTTGTTGAGAGACAGCATAACAATGTGTAATTTTCACATGAATCTTCTCTCATGAAGTTTTGTTAAGAAGCCTATAGAAAAATCTAGATGAAATCATAACTTGCCTTTAACTGGTAAGAATTTTTGCTGTAGACATAACTGTGATGACCTATGCTCTAAAAACGGGAATGAGCTGCCAGGAGGATGGGTGATTGGCCATCTCCTTGTGACATGAGTCTAATGTTCCCAGAGTGTTTTTGTTAGGGACAGTTGCCTCAACAGTTTCTGTGGAAATAACCACTTGTTCTCTTCCTAGTGTAAGGAGCATGACTTGGCTACAATTAACCAGTTGCTAGAGGACCCAAAGTTGACAGCGGTGAAATACAGAGAGTGGAGGAGCACAAACATCATGCTGGTCCAAGATATTTATCAGCAGCAGGAGGTCCAGGACATGTCCACAGAGAATAGCGAAGAGCAAGAGATGACTCCACAGCCAGTTACTGAAAGTGCTATTTGATCAATGGCACATGGCAAGATTTTTCTCCACGGGTCTTCACATACAAGCAATTTAAGCTGCTGCACCTTGAGGTTTGTTTTTCACAAGTGTGCTTCAAAAGGAAAACAACCCATTCTGCAAAGTTTTGATGCTCTGGCAGAACTCATTTAATGTCACAAGGGCAAGTTCCCCAAGTTAAAAATGCATGCCTGAATGTGGCCTGCATATGTAAGAAGACTATTTAACTAAGCAGCAAAGAAATGTTTTTCAGTTTTTGGAGAAGAAAATTATAAGTGTCCAGCTCCTGGAGGACACAGAACTATGTAATATGTACTGTATAAATATGAGATCCTTGGAATTGTTTTAGCATACGACTTACCTTGAAATGAAGCTAAACTGATACCAACGGGATCTAGTCTACTCTACCTTTTTACCCTCTAAGTTAACCCGATGTATGCATTTACATCTCTGTATCTATTTACTTTCACCACTCTACCAGTTTAAACTGAGACAGATGGAAGAGTAATTATGCATCAGTTGATATTACAGACAGCTGCCAGGCATCCAGTTTGGGCTCTGCCTGATGTTTTATGAGTTTCAGATTTATTTATGGTCCAGACCAAGAAGGTACTGTCTTTCTACATGAAGAAGAGGTCTCTCAGTTTTTGCTAATATGTCATTTACTCTTCAGTGAGACAAGTTTCAACTTTTCCTACGGACTTGGCAGAATTCCTTGGAAGATTATGTTCTTCTTTCCTATTTTTGACAATTGGGAGTATATAAGGTACAAGTTCATCCCAGAGTCCAGCTTAAGGAAGGTGATCATGTTCACAAGGCAGAAGCTAAATAATTAAACTCCTAATGTGGACCTGGAAGTGTAAAACACAGCTGCAAATATTTTTGTAAATATATGTAATTTTATGGCTTATATGAATGTGACTATGTACTGTATAATGTTTTATTTATATATTTATATATGCTGAATTTCCTAATATAAATAGGCACATGTGGACCAAGCCCACCCAGATGCGAGTGCTTACAGATAGACTTGAAATGTCTCTTTATTTTGTTTCCATTAGAGATCACAGTAATGGCTCTGCAGCTGAGACTACTCTGAGACATCTGCTGTGACTCTTTCTTCTACTTTTCTAGCTTTGAGTTTTAGATGAAGAAAATCTGTACAACTTAGGGACTGAAAAAAGTTTTCTAGTAAGTTTCAATATTTTCCTTTGGGGAAAAAAAAATAGGAAGTTTTGCTGCAGGATCATGATTTTTTGGCTTCACTGTCCTCAGTACAAGGTTTTGGGTTTTTGCCTTCCCCTCTTCTGCAGTATGAGGAATTTTGCAGAGTGCTGAATTTTTAAAAGCAAGAATTAGCCCACCAATCTCAAATTAACGCCACTACAGGAACTGTGACAATCTGCACTTCTGTTGCTATTTCATAAAGATATTCTTTGTCATTAGCTTTCAATACAGTTTATCTTCTAAAGCAAAATACACTATAGAGATGCAGCCATATTCATCTGTCTTTATACATTTTATGTTTTACCATAGCTTGATTGAGAAAGGTAATGGTGTTAGTGGGAACATATGAAATCTTTTCCACCTGTGTAGTGATTTGTTTGACTGTTGATATTGCATTTTTAATACTCAGCAGCTTTTCTTTTAAAATAGAGGCATGGAAATAGATGAAAATGACTAAATGGGGAAGCAGACACAAAGCCCTGGATGGTTAAAAAGCTATTCTTTTCAGGAAATCGTCATATGAACAGTGATTTTATCACTTCACTAATTCTAACTAGAAATTACGCAAGCTTAATACCTGGTGCAATTTGGTTTGGAGTAAATGCATCTTAAAAAAAACATTTTTAGGTTGTTTTTTTGGTTCTCATTTTTGTTCTTTGGTTTTTAAAAAATAATTCTTCCACCATTCCTATTGAAATGCTTTCAATAAACTGCTGAGAGCACCCTGAAAATCAGGAGTGTAGGGATTAATCTGCTTGGTCCATTTCATTTTTAACTACCTGGTGCTAAGTAATTAATAAACATTGGAGGTCAAATTGCATGTAAATTTTTATCACACATGCGAGTTTCTCACAAAACAAGGCATGCAAACACCATTTTCCTTCAAAAGCATCTTCACTTAGATGTTGAAAAGAAGCACATGCTTAAGTGGCCTGTTGAGCTGGGCCAGACAAGTGCCTGTACATGCTCTGTTGGCTCTTTTCACACTGTACTTGTATAGGCATATACAAAACAGCTTTCCCAAATATAGAGACAAACAGATGCCCTTGGACTGCCCAAACTCTACTGTTGGTTCTGACAGATTACATAGCCTAAAATTGCTTTTAAATTACTCTCTTTCAGATGGTCAGTAGGTACTTATTGTTGAACTGTTGTGGTTTTGGAGACCTGCTGAGAATGGGCTCCATCACTGCCTAGAAAAAAACCAGAAAATTCTTGAATGGCATTACTTTAATCCAGTTATAATTTTAAAAAATTTCTGTCTTCAGGAAAACAAATGTATAGGTTTTATGCAACTACTGTGCAGGAAGTCTAACTCCACTCTCTTCAGCTACTATTTAGACTCAAAATAATGGAAAGCATGGAAAATGCGAAGTGAAAATTGCAGTGAAACAGGATTAATTTTCTGGCGTTGCTAATTACTGTGACAGTTTTTGACTGGGTTTATCACAAGGGGCTGCCCAGCAGCATGAAAGCCATAATCAGAGACAGAGTTACACACAAGCTGACAACTACAGCAGGGAGCCACCTCAGCAGGAGAAATTTGGACAAGTCTGTGCTCTGCTCAGTGATGCTTGGAGTAACTGGTCTGGATTTGGAAGACCTGCACTATTGACTCATAGCACAGGGAGCTGTGCATCCCTAGCGTGTGAATGTCAAGAAGTCTCTAACCATCTGCCTCAAGAGGCATGTTTTATGTACTTGTTTGGGACAAAGTATGTGTGCTTGGATATGTGCATGTGCACAATTTTTCCTCAGTCAGTAAAGCCAGTTGGTGCAATAAGTCCAGCAATGGAGATTTTGGAATTCCTAGTAACAATATCTAATTTCAACTGTTTCTGCAGCTTTTCTGGAAATCGAATCTCTCTGTTCTGGTGGTGTACATCTCATGAGATACCAGAATGAGGTGGGATCACATTTCCTTTCCTATGATGGAAGAAATTTCTTGTGGGGATTGTGAACCATTTTTACATCTAGATTTGATGAATCAATCAGTACTACAGTTTCACCTCATCACAGTTTTAAGTCCAGCTGGAGATGAAACACCATGCAGTTGCTTGCTCTCTCTTTTCCTTCCCCAACCCCGTGTAATGGGGAGGAGAACTGAAGTAAAACTTGTATGCTGAGACAAGAACAGTTTTATAATTTAAAATAAAGAAAAATACAATAATAATGGTAAATAATAAAAATGATAATAAAAAAGAAAGAAACCCAAACAAGTGATCCACAATGCAGTTGCACACCACCCACTGACCTGCCAGACCTCTCTTCCCGAACGCAGATCAGGCCCCCTTTCCAGGTTACTCCCCTCAGTTTATGTACCGGGCATGATGTTCTGTGGTGTGGAATATCGCTTTGGTCAGTTCGGGTCACCTGTCCCAGCTACGCTCCCTGCCAGTTTGGTTTTTTGTGTATTTCCTCATTTTGTGTATTTCTATCTCTCGTGCAGAGCACGAGACAAAATAAAATATCTTTGACTTAGGATCAACACAGTTTAGCAAAAAACCAAAACATCAGTGTGTTGTCAATACTATTCTCATTCTGTATCCAAAACACAGCACTGTAACAGCTACTGAAGAAGAAATTAGTGCTACCCTAACTGATACCGGGATTAAACAGGAATAAATAATGTGCTGCTTCTCCTTGTTTTTGCAAATAATTTGGATTTTGGAGGAAACCATCATATTGAGAGAAAAGGCTGATTTGGGACAGCCAAGAAGGGAGGGGAAGAAAAAACATGGTATTTGATTTAAAACTCTGTGAAAATTCAGAATTTAAAATGATTTCTAACTTGAAAAAATTATGGGGATGTTATGTCTATTGTGTGAGCCTGTAAGCTTACATGTCTACTACAGATTTAATATGAAAACCTGTATTTTTAAACTTTTCAAGTAGCAAAGGAGCCCATGTAAGCATACTTTTATGAGGGGAACACCATGTACTGTGGTTGGGGTTTGGGCTTTGGGCTTTTTTTTACTCTTCCTCTTGTTTAGTCATACAAAAGTAACCAATTGTAACCAACTGAGGGCCTGAGGTTACCTCATTTATATGAGACATGTCTTTCTGCTTACAGGAAGCCAAAGTGGTTTTCTTACAGTAGTAGAGCCAAAGTGAAATTTCCTGTTTTGTGTGGGGCATTTCAAAGCAGCAGACATTTTAAGATGTCGGTGAGCATTTCCTTGATGCTTGAAGATTTATCCCATTTTGATTTGCTTCAAGCTGCAACATTATTGAATTTTTTAAAAACTGCCTTCATTCTGAACTGAAACAAAATTTGAGGTGAAAAAAGGAAAATAGAATAGAAAAATCTCAGTGCTGAGATAGTGCTGGAATTCACATCTCTGTGTAGGGTAATAGGAGCTGAGCTTGCCAAAAGCTAAGCATTTCGACATTGAAAAAAGATTATAAGTTGTTAAAAAGAGTACTACATTCCTTGAAATTTGCTATGGGAGAAGTTCCAAGACCTGTCTGGTCTGGAAAAATGAGTATTTTCCTAATTTATTTCCTCCTGATAAAAATCCAAAGGGAATGGTTTATAAGATGGCAGCAAGTTAAAAGATGAAATATGCATGTAATTCATTGACAGCTCAAGAACTTTGATGTATGATCTGGAAATGGTTGGCTTTAGATGACTCAGCCTGTAACACAGAAAATCCATTTCTTTGGGAAAGCATTGTAGCTACCAGTGTCTGAGGCTTATGCACCCCATCTGGTTCACATGAGGTCCATTTTGAGGATGTAGGTGAATGGCCTTTCTATAGGGCAAATATTTTGTGTCATCATACCATCGCTTAGGAACCGCATCCTATGTCCTAAATGCCTTAGGATCTGCCCAAATTATTCTGACTCTTGAGGTTGCTTATGGCAGTTTTATCTTCTCCCAACTAAAAATAAAAAGAGGATATGAAAACACATCTCCCACTCCTGCATGAAGAAAAACAGGCACTAGTCTAGCAAAGATTCATGTAAGTCACCATATTTAGAAGTGTTTGTAAAATAACTCACCTGGTGAAAAGCCATTTGTGCATACAAATAGCAGTGCTCTTGTGCCAAGCTTTCAGTGTTGAGGACTGGCCCAGAGGAAGAATGGGTGTGTCTGTCCCACTGTGCTCTACGTAGAGAGGGAAAGTTATGCACAGAGGAATATTTGCAAGGACTTCTATCAGGCAGGGGCAGGGCCTGCAGCACCACGAAAGTACGTGGAATCCAAATTTGGTATTTTATCTCCTGAGTATATCTTATTTTTTTTTTGCTGGCTTAAAACTCACAGCACAATGTTGGCACTCAGTGCTGCCTTTTTACTGCTTGTTGCCTACGCGTGTGAATTGATTTTCATGGAATGATACACACATCTTGCAGAATGAAAGCCTTATGTTTGCACTTGTCAATTAAACACTGAAATGAGAGAATATTTTGCTCAGCCTTTTTTTTTTTCTTTTATTTTCACTGCAGATTTTTCAGTTTACTGCTATAAAATAAAATAAATTTTTGCTGGTTCTTTAAACAAGCAATTTCCCTGTGGGACTAATATTATTAAGTTGTATAATCTGGAACCAGGAAGAGTCAATGAATGGTTTGACTGAGGAATGCCCTCTACTAGCTTGCAATGTAATGTTTGAAACGACTTTAAAACTAGTTAACTCTTAAATTAGTTGTCATAGGCACCCTTTAGAAGATTGGTCTCTTGTGACAGGTACAGGATGTTACTGGATTTTTTTTTTTTTAGCTCACAGAGCAGCCTGTTTCAATTAAAAGAAGATTGGGATTTTTGTCAAAAGAGTTTCAGTTTAGCTGAATAGGCCAGCCAGGTAGCAGTGTGGTGAAGGTGTGTTTCCTAGGAAATGAGCTTGTCCTAAGGGCTCAGCTGAAAAAAGAATGTCCCTGTCTCTGTCCCCTCTCTTCTTCCAACCTCCTACACGCTCCCACTGCTTGCCTTGGGCTAATCAGCTCATCATTTGGCACCTCTGTCAGCTCAGCCAAGCCAGGCAGCAGGGAACAGACACAGCAAGCTGGATACTCATCTACAGTGATGGTAACTAAAATTGCCATATGGAAAGGTTCAGTGCCTGACAGAGTCTTCAGAAGGGAAGCAGCTGGATTCTGTAGGCAAAAGCAGCAGGAAGAAGAGCTGTGTAAGTGGGAGGGAAGAGGAGGACTTTTTCCTTTCAGAAGCAGAGCATGAGCTTGGCTCAGCTTCCCACAAAGTTATACCTTTGCTTCCACCAAGCAATCATTTCTCTTTTTTCCCCCTGCTAGACAGGGAGTTGTGAAGACAACCTGAGGAAACAGTTTTCATATGATCTCTGCCTGTGGGCTTGCTTTCAGTGCCTAATGCACGGCCAAACATTTGGTTTCTGGGCCTGAAAGCAAAACTCTACAAAAAAAGCATCCAATGATATCTTTCTTTAGGATCCTTCCTGGCATGCTTGCTGTGGGAATGCTGACAGGAAAGGCAGTGAGGCACCATATGTCTGCCCTTATGCCTGCTGTAACACCACGGCTCACTGGCTTGGGCTGCCTCTTGTTTGGCTCTTACTTTTGCTTTACACCCTCTTGTGGTGGTACAAAACATAACCTGTTCCAACGTTTTATAAATGTATCATTGAGTTGCTCATTATGATTTGGACATTTGTCTTTTGTCTGCTTACAAAAACCTGCTGGGCTTTATTTGGCTTGCTTCCTGTGAGCCTGGGCACTCCTTGTGAGCTTGGGCTGAGCATGGTCACTGGCAAGAGAAGAGGGCAAAGGCTCCATCTCTGGCATCTGACCCTATTTCATCACTGCTTATTTTGGAATGGCTCAGTTGTCATTCTTATTATTATTGTGGCTTTTTCTTTTGTGGCTGGAAGAAAGTGCCTACTGTCAGTGAGAAAGTTCCTGTATTACCTTCCTCTTCTCAAGAAATATCCTCGTTGTCACTAGTGGATATTTAAAATTGTCTAACAAAAGCCTTGGGACTCCATGGGATACAGTGTACAGTGACAAACTGCTCTGCTGTTTTGATGGGGAAACGTGTATCTTCCCCCTGTCCACTTCTTGGCAAAGTGCTTTCGGTCTTGGGCAGGCAAACAGGTTCTTGTGCTGCCGGTGGGAAAACAGTTTCTGCAAACGGGTCTCACTATGTTCCTGATGGAGAAAACTGATCCCTCAGCACAGCCTGCTGGCTGCTGGCAGCATGACACGCCAGGAGGGAAGTCACAGGTTTGTATGTCAGAGCGGAAACAAAACTACGAGGTTTTGCCGCAGAATCATGATTTTTGGCTTCATTATCCCCAGTACAAGGTTTTGGGTTTTTGCCTTCCCCTCTTCTGCGTGTGTACAAGTTTGCGATGGTCTCAGCCCACATTTGAGGAAGTTTTGCAGACAGGTGAGAGCATTTGCTGCAGGTGTGAAAATGGAGATGCTGTCTGGGACACCGACCCTCTCCAGACCTGAAACAGAAGCAGTAAAATAAAAGACAGGTCAGTCTGGGGATAAAGATGCTCTGTGAGGAAGAGCAAGTGAATGCCTGAGAGGCAAAGGCAGACACAAAGGAAAGTGAGTTGGTAAATCAGAGGGTGTGGGAAAGGGGTAATTATTGCCTGTGGGAAAATGAGTGGCATGAGACTAGTGGAACCCCACAATTGGCCGTACAACTGATGTATCAGAGGGGATGATTTTTAGTATCTGGTTATTTAATATCCACATATCTCATCCAGCAATTTGTTAAAGCTGTTTTGCAGAGCACCCTAAAAGTTGAGGGTTCTGATATTAGAGATTGTTTTGTGGAAAATGCACTTAAGGGCCATGGTGTGTTTCTGTCCCTTGTGAAATGTTCTGTGCATGTCTGGTGAAATCCCAAAGCCACTGTCATGGTGTGTCACAAGACAATAGCTGAAAAGTCAGAGGCATTTCCAATGTCCTTAGCCCTTGTAACGGCGGCCATGTCCTGGTAATGCACAGGCCTGCCTGTGCTCCTGCAGTCCTGTTGCTGAAGTAGAATGTTTGTTTCTAAGGTGCATTTTCCTAAGTCTTATTTTTTTACAGACAGTAGATTCAGTTCACCTTGGCTAGCACTTAAGTTCGTATGTTACAGCAGCAATGAGGATGACTCTGATAATAGTGTCATTTGCTGTGAAATTTGGAAATTTTGCTCTACAAATGTCAGGAGAAGCTCCAAATAAGATTTTATACTGTTGTAAAACACACATATCACCTTCACAGATAGATGTGATATTTCATCATGAGCACAATTTGTTTTCTGTGAAACAATTTATTCTGTTCATCTTGCTGATGACGAGTTGAGGCAATTCAGGCGGCTATGTTATTTCTGAAATGTGTTTTCTAACACAAGAAAAAGAATGACTTATGGTGCTGATAATATTTGGAAGAAGGAGATGAGAGCCTCCGGACTGAGGCAGCAAACAAAGCTCAGCACTTTGGAGACAGGGACACAAATGATATCTTGAAAAGAGGATGTGGGAATTTCAGTCATTAAAGGGAGAAAAGAAGCCTATCCCCTAAGAAATCAGAGAAATAATGGAGGCAGAGTTTGTGTGACAGCGCTGTTCATACAAAAAATCAGTGTGGGAAGTACCCCTGGGAGTGCAGTTCAGATGCAGGAAGGTATTGACTGGTTTAGGAGCACAGCTGCTCTGGAGGATTGTAGGGTGACCTGGTTGGGCCATAGCCCAGGCAGGACTGGACAGCACATCAGCTGGCATCTGGAACTAGCTTAACGACACAAGGCAAGAGGATCGCATGGAGAGAAAAAACAGGATGCAAAACTGCCTTAGTTCCCAAGTCCTGTTTGTTTCATAGACACCACCTGGCAAGGTAAGCAGGGCATCCAGACATAGTAAACCATGTCTGGTGCCAAGACACGATGGGAAGGTGTCATGAGGGGAACCACAGTAGTTTCAGTTCCCAAAGACATGTTTGTACGTAAGAGGCAGCTGCAACAGGTCAGCACCCTGCGCCTGGACTTTGGAGTGTGGCCTGAACCACGATGCCACTTTTGGCAATATTCACAATTCAGTTTCTCCAGCCTTCAGTCCTCCCTTGATTTTGTTGCTTTGGAAGATGTGAAATCCTGCTATGTGTGTTTACACCTTCCCTGATATACTATCTACCTCCTGGATAGGAAACAGTGATAAATTCTGTTTATAGTTCAAGGGAAGCTGCAGAGACTGCACAACTGCCTAGCAAGACACAGCTGTCTCTGGGATCTTGTGCCATCTGTAGCCTCTCAAAGTTTCACAGTAAAATGGCTTTGGATGAGGATCTTTGCAACCATTTCATACTCCTACTTTGTCTGTTAAAATTTACAATAAATATCAGAAAAATAACTACACACAAACCTGTATTCAGTTCTTAATATAGCATCAAATTAATTCCTCTGCACCAAATTCACCTTTGGCATTAGCTGAAGAAAGAGATACCGTTATTTCTTCGATTCAGTGAAAGTTTTGGAACAATTTGCAGCTGTAGTATCAGGCTAAATTCCTAAGTGTTACATTAGTGAGGAATATAAAAGTAGTACAGATCAAGATGAAAAAGAGACATTTATTGTGTATTTCTCCAATTAATCCTTTCTAATCTAGCAACCTTTTCTGGAGTACACATAAATTTGCACATACCCACAGATTCCCAGATTAAGGTGCTGACATTGGTTGCAACAAAACACCTTGAGCTTGAAGAAAGCCTGTATACTATTGAACAGTCACAATGTTTTTTTCGTCATAACACTTTTTATATAACATTTTATTTCACTGTTCTTTTCATCATAAACTTAAAAAAAAAGTAATACTTCTTTTAACACTCTCATTGATATCTCTGCTAAAAGCCCAGCAGCAGCCATCAAACACCTTATTAGAAGCTATGCACTTAAAAGGAAGAATCATTTCTACAAAAGAATAGGACAAGAAAGAGGGTTGCTGCTGTGTTGAAGAAGAGGTAGCAGTAGTTCCACTGAACTTACACTAGACAGAAGGTAAAACAGCAACTACAAAGCAGAGGCAGTAATGTTAAAGGGAAAGGGGTGGGAGAGTGGAAAGGGGAAACCTTAGTGAGACAGCCTGTGGAGATAAACACCTATGTGACATTTAAAATTTGCCCTAAGTTTTACTCCATTACAAGTAATTCTGATTTCACTGAATTTTCCTGCATAATAAATTTACTTATACTGTTTGCTTTCTGCTTCTCACTCATGTCTAGACTGTATTTTATTATTGACGTGTTAGTTTAGGGCCTGGAAGAGATTTGCTGAAGTTTTGCCGTCATTACCTAAAATCTACTGCAACTAGTGACCTGTATTATTACTTTTAAACCAAAACACTGTGAGGATATCTTTAGACGGTGTCTTGCTCATCCCTCACAGGCAAATTCACCAATCCAGAGATTTGAAAGCCAAACCCAAATGCTACAACCTTCTGCTCTGACTTTCTACAGAAGCATTCTGCTAGTCTTTTACCAAGTCCGAGTGATCCCAACACATGATGTTTTGCTTTAAGAAAAGTGTGGAGGGAGGGTATTTTTGGTTCAGTAAGTTGAAATCCCATTATACCTTCATGATACTTCTGTCTAAAATGTCTCCAATAGATGTTTTCGCAGGGGAGCCACCTGAACTGGCCATTGCTTCACTTCCTACTGATTACAATTCCTTTTCTGACTGTTTTAAAGATGCCTTGCTATTAAAGGGACTAAAACTTCCAGCTGGTGAAGGGTCTGGAGCACAGGTCTTAGGAGAAGTGGCTGAGGGAGCTGGGGGTGTTTAGCCTGGGAGACCTTATCACTCTCTACAACTGCCTGAAAGGAGGCTGCAGCCAGGTGAAGGTTGGTCTCCTCTCTCAGGTAACAAGTGATGGGATGAGAGGAAATGGCCTCAAGTCGCACCAGGAGAAGTTTAGATTGAACATTAGGAAAACTTTCTTCATAGAAAGGCTTGTCAAGCATTGGAACAGGCTGTCCAGGGAAGTGGTTGCGTTCTGATCCCTGGAGGTATTTAAAGAAATGCGTGCATATGGCACTGGAGGGNCCGGCCCTTGGGGATGTGGTTTAGCGGTGGGCTTGGGAGTGCTGGGCTGATGGTTGGTCTTGTTGATCTCAGAACTCTTTTCCAACCGAAGTGATTCTATGATCCTGTGATTCTACTTCAGCCCAACCAAGAGGCAGCAGTGCAGGGAGTGTGTGCAGTTACAAGTACCTGTGTAACTCCGCTGCTACTTCTACCTTCATACAGCTAACGTGGGGTTTCTCTGCCACATCCAGTGCATGGTTTTCTTGGGAGAGGAGAAAAGCTTTCTTACAATTATCCCATATTCAACTTCCAAATTACAGAGATGATGATGGCAGTATAAAAGGCAACACAAATGATCTATCAAACACTTTAGAAAAATTAGTCTTCTGCTGCTCAGTAATGAACTGCATTAAGCCAGAGACCATCAGCACAGAGGGAGTTTATAGTTATTAGTAACACCAATGGGAGGCCTCCCATTCAGAGTTCATCTGGTGATGATATTCATCTTCTCCATTACCAAGAATTAATGTAAATGCATGAAATTTGATCCATCATAAGTGGATACTTTGATATGGTCTGATCCTCTGTTGAAAATAAAAGTCTCATAAACATTGTATAATGAATTTTGTGTTAGTCAGTGTTATGATGCTACCATTCTCCATTCTTTGTTTTTATGTAATTGCATTATGATACATGGAAGCAATCTTCATTTGTAAATCTTTCAGAGCAAGAAGTTTTGTCTACCTTCATCATCAGATCCCTTTATCACACTTGGATCTACCAGGTTGTATTTATCCCTCTGACTCAATGTACAGGACTCTTGAGAAGAATGAGTTCTTCTGATGCTGCCTATTGAAAGCATTACAAGAGAAAAATAAAATAGATATTTACAGAAAGAGACTGCGACAGTAAATTGATGTGCAGAAACAACGTGATGCATCATTTACATGTGAACAGTGTATGCCTGGAGCCTGCCTGTTCCCTGTTCTTTTGTCTTCTGTTCTCTGGAACATCAGATACAAGAAAATATCCCAATGAAGGAATACAAAAAAAGCAATTAAATTTGAACAGCCTGTATCATCTCCGCACTATTGAGTAAACCAAGCAAACATTTAATATAAGAGGTTGAATATGTACATTCGCAGAATTGGTAAGAAGTGAGAGAGAATTTAGATTATCCTGAACTAGACTGCACTTTGCTCACAAATATATTGCGTCTTTGAAAAATTCAAAAGAAAATAACTAGTTGTTAGAAATCATGGGTGGAATAAAAGGAGAAGAATATGATCCTATGTCAAGTAAAAAGTTCGACCAAAAATATATGAAAGTCCAAGCACTTTTGCCTTCACTTTATTTGACAAAATGTGGTATGTGGAAGCACTAATCAAGAGAAAATTTTAAAAAGATCAGGAGAAACAGCAACTGGTCAAATTAGGAACTGGATATCAGTAGAAAGTAAAGAGTTGATCTTATCACCTGGTTTGGAGATTTCAGTATTGGCAATTCCTAGATGATATGTTTTCCAGGCAGTTAACAGTCCTGACAAAAAAGCTATCACTTTGATCCTACACGTTGAAGAAAATGTTTGATACAAAGCAAAAATCGAAAGAATGTCTTTCGGTTTGTTTGTATGAAAAGGCTTTCAAGAGAACATGATCTTAAAAACATAGTTCTGAGAAAATCAAGTAAAGCAGAAGTAGGTCACTGAAAAAAAATTATTGAATGGTCTTTGGAAAATCAGAGCTAAACTGTTTTTTTGTAAATTTGGCAAAACACTGACCTAATACAGAAAACTGCTTTTATCGAAAAGACCCCAACACACCAAAACCTGTGACAAATAAGTAGCAAGGACATGGACACTCCCCAGAGGATTGTGTCTTCAGGCAACCCAGCCTGGGGCAGGGACCCACTGGAGGCCACCAAAGTAGTATTTTCACCACCGCAGCTGGCACATAATTGATTTCCAGAGTTTTTCCTGATTACCTGAATCCTTATGAAAACTTCGTGTTAATTAGCAAGAATTAGTTGAGACTGTTTTGCCCATGACCAATCTGCTATAAATGCCCTATCTTTTTATCAGTTTGGAGATATGGAAGGGCATGATGTAGATATTTAAGGTTTCTTCCCACTATTCAAAATGAGAGTCAAATGCCTGTAGCACAGGTAAGCCTACTCATGCTGCCTTGAGTTTAATAACAATAAAGCCAAAAGGACAGGAAGTTCAGCTTTTCCCTCCCTTTGCTAGCTCAGTGGACCGGCACAAGTCAGCTCAAAGCCAATTCAGCTGCATATTTCTTCTGCTAAAGCATCTGCAATTACACTCAGCTGCATTCCAGCTTCAAGAGAGACAAACTCACACAAAGAGACTTGGGTTCATAGAGTCTGTCTCTGCAGTGGAAAATGTCAACTCCAGGATGGAGCACCTCTTGTCGAGGAGACATTTGAGTAGGAAATCTCTTAAATTTTCCTCTTCCCTTATACAGAGATTTCTGCAAGTAAATAGGGAATTGGCTGATGTAATTGCCAAGACATTCTCTATCATATTTTAAAAGTCATGGCAGTCAGGTATAGTCCCAGGTGACTGGAAAAAGGGAAACATTGCACCTCTCTTTAAAATGGGTAGAAAGGAATCTCCTGGGAACCAACATATCAGCCTCACCTCTCTGTCTGGGAACATAAAGGAACTCCTAGAAGTTAGGTCAAGGCACATGAGGGACACGGAGGTGATTTGGGCCAGCCTGTGTGGCTTCAACAAGGGCAAATCCTGCCTGACCAACCTAGTGGCCTTCTACGAAGGAGTGACTTCATCAGTGGATGAGAGAAAGACCTTGGATGTCATCTACCTGGACATAGGTAAAGCCTTTGACATGGTCTCCCCCCGTATCCTTCTCTCTACACTGGGCACATATGGGTTTGATGGGTGCACTGTTTGGTAGATGAGAAACTGCTTGGAGAATCACATCCAAAGAGTAGTCTAAGGCTCAATGTCCAGATGGACATCAGTGACAAACGGTGTCCCTCAGGGGTCCATATTGGGATCAGTGCTATTTAATGTTTTCATCACAAACAGGGACAATGGGGTTGAGTGCAAATCCACAAAAAACAGAGACATTTTTATTAAAGGTTTACAATGCAGATACAGAACTTGTGTGATAATATGCTACTTACTGCAAAGCACTACCAATGAACATTCAAGCATTGTGGAAAAAAAGAGACATTTTTCTTACTTTTTGCTAGTGCTCTGCTAATAAAATTTACTTCCTCATATCCTTAAACCATCAAGGCTACAACATTATTACTGCTAAACATATTTACAGTTAGGTTTCTCAATTCTTGGACTGCAGAAAATGTCCTTAAAAATATCTGGCTGTCTGCTGGCAAGTCACAGTACTTTGCCTGTGTGCTTCATGCAAAGTAGAGAAGAAATAATGGCTTCAATTAATTGTGTAAATTTTGTGAAAGCTGAACTTTTGATTATACACAAAACTATGATCTTAAGTTTACTTAAATGATAGACCAAAAACATGTTTAAGATGTTCCAAATATTCATTCAATATTTTAAATTTTTTCATTGTTGTATGTGAGCATGTCAGACTACTCTGAACCCATCAGGTAGTAATGATGTCATAGGATGTTAATCCATTTAAATCTAGTGTATTCTATGTTGGTTCTGTTAGTTAAATAACACTGCTGTGTGGTGCAAAACAATGTATCAATTTCTTCCAAGAGCCTATCTTATGCTGTTCAAAAATCAGATGTAAAACCTCTCAGAATGGTGATGACTCTGGTTTAAACTTCAATGATGACTATGAAGTGATACAGCTAAACTAACACAAAATTAAACACAAATCCATATGACAACACAGTGGAATTTTCAACAGAAAGAGATAAAAATTAAGGCACTTCTGTTATATCTAGCTTCATATTTTGCTGATATATAGGCTACATATTTAGCTGCAACACAGTGATGAAACTCAAATAATCCTTTAATTTACAACTTGCAAGGATTTGGTCTTCAATCTTTATTATGCAGTCTATGGCAGAAACAAACAATTTCACATTATAACCTTGTTGTTACACAGACTTTAACAATGAAAATATGAAATACATTTTGGCTGCAGAAAGAAAAAAAAACAACCCTGTTCCATACAGTTGTATTTCAAAATACATTTAAATTCATCAAAGTACATTTTCCCCCAGTTACCTACTGATGATTTATTTACAAAGCAAGTAACAAACAATGTCTAGAAAATACCATTGCACCACAAATTATCTACGTGGATATTTCTATTTTTCATACTAGAAAACAGCTAAGAAGGCATTTGCTGCAGCACAATGTTTCTTCCTGAAATCTTAATGTGTTTTAGCAGCTAATACAAAATGCAGATGCAGACTGTATTATGATAATTAGAAAAGCAAACATATGGGTTTGGTTAGGGAAAAATAGATATCTAGTAATTTCTTTTTAAAATTTCTTTTTAAAAAAAGGTCTAATACATTAACTGCTCCAAGTACTTCACATAGGGGCATGTCGTTTACTTACAAATTGAAAATGCTGCTGACAGAGCAGCTGAAATTTGAGAAACTACTTGAAAGAGAAGACATCATCAGCCTCTGCAAGCTCTGACAGGCTTATAGCTACATTTTTATTCACAAAGAAATTTATGTTAATATATGCTGTTTTGGCGATCATTTGACAATCAATAACAATGTCGTATACTTTCATTTACTCATCTCTTTTAGAAAAAGTGATAGCTCATTGTTTTGATTTTAAAGTCTTTTTTTTTAATAGATGAAATAGAAGCAGAAGATGAAGCTTGGAGTTTTGGGGGGGTTTTTTTTGTTATGGGATCACTGAAAAAAATATTTTTCCTTTGAAACTGCAGAACATGCAATCCTTGCAAGACCTCTTGAACTACAAATGTGTTGTTCTAGATGACCTCGTGAGACTTCAGCACGCAAACAACCTGCACAGAAAACACCTCTACAAATAAATTTTAAGAGTAAATAGAGTGTACCCAACAGTATTACAACTTTGCATCCCATTATTTTCCATCCTCAAAAGCTCACCTTACTTTTCAAACTATAGTTGTCTAGCCTTTGAATTTTTGTTTCCAACCTGTTTTAACAGCACTGTAACTTACCAAGAGCGACTCAGGTTGTTACAGGCACAGTAGCTTTGTTTTAGACTAATGTATATACTCCTGGTAAACGTGACTGCTTTGAACTGGAGCCTGGAAGGCCCCCGTATCTCCTGGCTCTGCTTGCTGTTACATCTCATGCTTCTGTTATGTGCAATGCAGATGTGCTGCAGAAGCAACTTTTGACAGACTGGAAAAGCAGGCACTTTCCTCTGTGGTATTTTTTTGAGGGAAAGCATATCCTACATGTTCCCACTAGCACACTGTGGCAGTGGAGTGCAACTGCTCTGAGAGCCATGCAGCAGGAGACCCTGTCACGGCAGTGGAGTAGTTTCAGCTTCCTGAAGTTCCAACTGAAAGGAAAGAAATTGCAAATACAATGAACAATTGCTTGGTATCTTCCCACCCACAAGTTTGTGCGTGTGTTTACTCGTGTGTTGGGGTTTTCTTAGGAGGAATTTATTTCTCATTTGCAGCTACTGTCCTGCTGTATAAAGCTAAACACATAGCCCAGAGTAAGGCAAGACTATGCTTTTGCTGTGAAGCAACAGAGGAAATGATCACAAAGAAACATCAGTAGGTCTGAAATTTGAATTAGAATTAGAATATACTCCACATCAAGCCAGTTGTTCTCTTTCTAGGGTGGAACTCTCTCTCCATGAATTTCATGAGTATGGAAAAATTTCACTCCCTTTCTGTATTCCTTCTGTAGCAGTTACAGGGGAACTAGTATTTCAGTTGAATACATTCTGTGCTCATATCAGGACAGTGTCTAACTTCTGGATTTTCAGTTAAAGTCTAGTTTAAATTCTGTGTGAGGTGGACTTACATCAGCAAACAAACCCAACAACCTCTCAGCCGTGTGTGTCCACAGTATCCATGCTGAGTTCTACTTGCATGCAGGCACGGGAGCTCTACAGATGCTTTCATCAAGAAAACCTGCTTACTGCAACCCCTTTTTGCTCAGCCCAGCAAATTTTGTACCAGAACCTGTGGAGAGCTGGGTGGGAGACACTGCAAATCGAGGATTTATGGAATGGAGAGCAGAGACACGGATGAATCCTGGAGATTCACAAAAAGCCCATGTCAACACATATCAGCTACAAAAAGTGCCCAATTTTAGGATCTATTGAACTTAGACGACTGTTTCATCGATGGCACTATCTCACCAGAAACGGGCTTTTTAAGGAACCAGTACTTTAAAATTATTATTGAAATGCAGTATAATTCACAAAGGAGATATATCAATTTTCTAAAAATACACAGGAAGGCCATTCTTTGTTAATACAGGTAGATGTGAATCTGCCAAGGTTTGGAGTAATAGAAGCTGCCCATTTTTTTTCATGTTTCTGCAATGGGAACTACCAGCATTCCCCGTATTTGCTCACAGTAGGTCATATAGCACAACGAAAATTAGGAAGTAAGAAAACACTTTCTTCATTTATTTAATAAAAGTGAAACCAGCTTTCAATTTTTCCTTGTTTTAACTTAAAAACTTTTTATCGAATCCAATATCCTTTCTATTTCTACATGTGGCTGCCAATCCAGGCAGTAAAGGCAAAGCTTTCAGGGCTGAGCCTTTTGTTACTGAACATATCTGAGGCCTCATTTTCAGCATATGGGGAGGATTTACAGCTTCCATTAGGGCATTTAGACATTTCAATAGTTGAGGAGAAACGAAAGCATCAGAAGCTAAAATTGAAAAGAAGAGTTGCACATAGGATGACTAAATAGTCCCAAAGATGGGCCTATACATAATTTGCTTAGTTGCTTGGATACATTCAGGTGAAGCTGCTATAAAAGCAGCTATAAAAATAGGTCACGAAGAAACTAATCCACTGAAACAAATTACATTTCTGAGATTTCTACAATTATTAATAATCCAGTTTCCTAATTATTTAGGATTTTTTGTTATTAACACATAGATAGTAGCAAAAACTTAATATATTTGGAAATAAATAGTAGTTTTGAGAAGCAGTTTTCAGGGAAAAACAACTATCAATTGATTTTACATTTAAAAAAATTAAAACTTCTTTTAATCTCTGAGATAAATTGATGCAGAGAGTCTCTGAGCATCTGAAGTAAAAGCTATTTCAATATACTTGCCCAGATCTTTGATACGACTCAGTTAATGCCAAAGACATAAAAAACCCTCAGCTATTTGCAAAAGCTAGTATTTGGTCCTTTATTCCCCTCCCCTGCCAATACTTGGTCATACTGAACAAAGTTCAAAGAAAGCAGTTTTGCTTTTTAAGCATTTTTTTCCCCAGAATTACATCAGTCCTTCTTCATGCAAATGCACTCTTAAGATTACATAAATTCTCCTGAAAACTGAAGTGAGCCAGGCCTTTGAGCTCACTCTGCAACAGATGCACCCCATGCATTTTACTGCAAGAGTTAGTTTAGTGTAACCCAAGATACATCCCCCACAGATGTGAAACACGTCAGTCTCACAACTCTTCCAGTTTCTGCATGCCTGATCAGCCACTGCCTTTTCTCCCTCAGAACTGTTTCTCCACTGAGCATATACAATTCCTACAAATGCTTGCACCACCAATCTTATGGGTCAGATGCTGCTCTGTGCATTCACAAGATGCTGCATTTCTGCAGTTTTGAATTTATTTTGTTCTTCCACTTTCTGTGAAAGCTGATAAAACAATAAGCACTTAATCTAGACCTTTTTGGTAATGCCAAGGAGCCACAGAGTAGGCCAAGGGCCAGTACATTAACTCAGAATAATATGAATATTTATGATGTTTCCTGTTGGTGCTTTGGAACTGATAGAAGACACTGTCGTTCGCTTCCAACAACTTAAATACCTAAGAGTGTTAATTTTAAATGCTTTTAAGTGTTAGGCCTTATGCGATTGCAGTTCTCATTACCTTTAGCAGGAGAATTCTCACTTGGCAGAAAAGCAACTTGTAGAACATCTGTTTCTTAGAAAATTATATGAAGTGTGCCAAGTACTACATAGCCTTGCAATTAGAATTCATACCAAATGCTCTCCAAGGCCTTGTCTACACAAGAAAAAACTTGTCAGTATACTTCAATCAATAGATACACAAGCTAGACTTTCTTTTACAGAAGGCACTTACCTGTGAAAAGAATACCCTGTCTATAGAATTTACAGAATCTTACTGTCTGAGCAAATATTCATTTGTCTGGGGGTTTATTTTCTTTTTTCTTTTCTGAGAGCTAAAGCTGCATTCACTCTAGGGCGTTTTGTGTTTAAAATAATAATTTAAAAATATTAGGTATTACACTTGTAGTTACTATTCCAGAGAACCTTTTTAGTGCAGATTAGTTCAACAGTTTTGTCTCTCATTCTGATAAAAGCAGACATCAAAAAATGTCCCTTACAGAAATGTTTGCTGGAGAAAAAAGATAAATTAATAATAAGCTTTGAACATGGCTTGCTGTGATATTCTATAGATATTGTGGAGAGTGAGAAAGACTGCACCAAATAGCTGCTGAGCTAACTCCAGGGAGAAGGCCCAGGTCAGCATTCAGGGAGCACATCTGGCAGAAATAAACCAATGGCAGCATCAGCAGCTGCCGAAGCAAGGACTGCAGGGATGGTGGTGAGGGAAGTGGAGCTGGCCACTGCAGAGTCTTTCAAATACCCAAACATGCAAAGACCTATCCATCCACCTGTGAGGACCTGAGCTACCAAGTGTTGTCTTCCTCTCCCTGGCTCTGGGGAAAACTGATGGTTAGTTGCTAGGAAGAGCTACCAAGTAGTCAAACAATTTCTTCCAGCTCTGCATACACCTTTTTTGTTCCATGCAGATTGGCTCTTTGCTTCAGTTTCCATCCTTACAGCCTCACTTGCACCTCATTCCTCACGTTTCCCTTTCTCCTCAGCCTCTTCCTCTCACCTCCCTTTCCCTTCAGTGTCCTTCCCTTCCCTTTTCTTTATATATGCTTTATTTCTTCATAATTAATTTATTTCATTACTATTCCCTGAAGGAAAAAAACAAACCCTAGCCAGCAAAGAACCCAACTATAGGACTAGCTTCCTCCTTATTGGCACTCTACAGTTCACTTCACTTGCTTGGTCCATCCCTGCCCCAGCAGGCTGTCTCTCTTGGTGGTGTAGGCTGAAACATCTCTCTGGGAAACATCATCTTCTATTCTGTGCTTGCTCAGTGCTCAGGGAAATGGATTTTATTTCACTCATCCTCTAGGCAGTACCACATTAATCTTTTCTATGGGTAGAAGTTTAGAAGGCTACAGCTCTCCTAGAAGTAATATAAAGATATATAACAAAATGTAGAAAATGGATGCATACACACTGCACTCTAAAAAGCTGGAATTGTACTAGACAGAAATACAATCTTGTTGTCAGACACATGCACAAAATTGACTCCATTGAGGCTTACAAATGCATTATTAACAGATGAATCTAGTAATTTGCTACACCTAGTAAACACTACACATATATACATACATACATACATATATATGTACACCTATGCCAAGTTTGGCAGTTCTGCTTCACCACCAGACTGAGCAGGTGCCGATTTCACAGGCCACAGTTTGGCATGTATGAATCAGACATTGGTGAACAATAGTAATCACTGATGCTTAATAAAGGTTCTCGCTTCAGCCCTTCTCCCTTTAGACCGTTCCCTCTTTTCTGGTGCAATTACTGTTTAGTCTCCTTGGAGATAGGAATACTCTGATTTAGGCTTTTTGGCAGCAGCTGAGTGGCAGCTGCTTTCACAAGAAGCCACTGAGTTCTGCACCTTGAGGGGGCAGCCAGCTTGTGGCTGAAGTGGCAGCAGTGAGAAACTGGTGCATGAGCAAGCTAAGTATATCGCTGAAAGGTGATATGGCAAGGAATGAACCAGGCTTATGCCTTTTGTTCTTATTTTTAAGGAATTAGAGACAACTCAAACTTCTTCTAGTGCTTGCAATGTGCTTGAATCACTTTCATGAATGTTAAGATTTGCTTTCATGTTTTGCTGAGGAATGGGGCTTGGAAATTCTCAAGACTAACCACAGGACCATGGATATTGAACATGTACAAAAGAACTTCTTTTCAAAAACTATGCAAAAATAGTCTTAATAAAAAAAAAACAAGCCAACAACTCTCTTTTGCTATCTGATGTGCCATAAAATCCCTACTTCTCAAAGGCTTTTTCTACATGGAAAAGGTATTTTCTTGGTATGCCTGAAATGGCAAAATGGCACATTAGTATTTAACATGTGTGTATATTTTTTATATATATATATATATATATATACATATTTAACACCACCTTATTCACCACATAATTTTCCGATACAAGAACTGCATGTAAACAAGCCTTGTCCTATCTCTTGCATGACTTTCAGGACAAACAAGGCCAGGTAGGCCTTCTTTGTACATCAACCAAAAGTGAACAAGCAGTTTTTTATCTTTTTATTCACTGTTGCAGTGGGAGAAGAAGAGAGATCTGTATTATGTCCCAGTCCTGTCTCCAGACAAGGAATATGAACGGCGATATCTGTGATTAATTTTCAACCTGTTGCAAACATCCTGCAAGTGAAACGCTCCTTTAGGTGCTTTGTACATGCATGCACGCTGGACCCAGTCACTCAAGGTACCCTTTAGAACCCTTGGCTTCTGAGCATCAAGCAGGGCAGAGAGCAGCTAGCACCGTGCAGGACTGGGGTCTCTGTGCATGCATACACCAGTTTCAAATACAACCTTGAAGGTGTTCAGACCTTCCAACAGCTACAAATCAGTGTAAGTGGTAACTTCAGAACACGTGTCATCTCCAAGCGGGTGGCCTGGATCCAGAGATGACATCTCCACTGCTAGTCATACCTGATGGTTAGTCCTATCCACAGTGTTGGCAGTGGAAGCATGGTCACGAGTGTTTTGTCGGACTCGGGTGGAGTTTTGCTGCTCAATGGTTGAGGCAGTAGGGATGCAGAACTCTCTGAAACACCTTTTGAAATTCTCATCTAGAAATGCATAAAGGACTGGATTAAGGCAGCTATTTGTATACCCTAGAGCAATACAGAAGTGCCAGGAGACAGTCTGGAAAGTAGTTTCTGGGATGTTGACCAGGGCTTTAACGATAACATAAATGTGGATGGGAGTCCAGCAGACAATAAACACTGCCACCACTACAAGAACCATCCTTGTGATTCTCCGCAGGTTCCTATCCTTCTCTTTGGAGCCAGATAACATGCGAACACTCTTCAGGCGTAAAATCATCAGCCCGTAACACACAGTAATGATCAGGACTGGCATGATGAAGGCAAAGATGAACACACAGATTTTCAGGAGGTTCTCCCAGTACCAAGCAGGGTGGGAGAACGTAAGTGTGCAGTCAATTGAGCCTGGGGAAAAGGAAAACAGCAGAGAAGAACATGCAGGTCAGTTTTGCACTTGCTTTTCTTTAAACCTTTCTTTAATTAAATATCACAGGCAAATATATGACGACTTTACACCTAAGTAAACATGTAAAATGAAGCAATCTGTGACCTGTCATTTGCACAGACATTGGTAGGATAGAGTGCTGCAAAACATGCACGAAGCATGAGTTAGGAAAGCATCAAATTACAATCTTTTGCATTTTATGGCTTGGAATTTAATGTTTACTAAATAAGGAAATGACCTGAATTGTCATAAATGCTTAAACTTTGACTTGTTTTCAGTTTCAGTATAAAACATGGTGAAAAGAACGACTGCTAAGCCACTGTACCTGCTGAGAGTTTGGGCATTTCAGGGCAACAGGGAAGAGAATGACACGACACTTGGTGACTATGCACTGTGGAGAAGTCTGGATTTACGCTGACATGCTGACACTGCCCCTTTATGGAAGATCCTGGAGCACCAGTGATCCAGAACCTGCTGTCTGCTCTGCATCATGTCCTGCCAGACAGGGTGTAGCATGTCTATGAGTGCCAGCTTCCCAGCAGGAGTATCCTGGGTAAAGCTCAGGCTCCTGTGCTGTAGGGCAATGCAGAACTGCCCCACAACGGGAGGCAGGCAGGCACAAGTGCTTTTCCAAACACTACAGTAACCATGTGGGACAGCAAGACTTGCATGGACCCACAGAAGGAGCTGGAGCTGCCTGTCATGGAAGACAGAGCAGGTGTACTGCTTGTCCAGTCAACTACAGCCAGATGCAAAACTGCTGAAGGGGCTCATTTGCACTGATACTTGCTTTACACAGGCTGGAGGTCAGAAGTTAATTCAATGCCTACACACTACAGTGAAGTAATGCAGAAAGGAGTTCAAATGTTGAATATTCAATTTAGGAATGAAAGCCAGACTTACCATGCCTGTATTTAGTAGTTGCCATGAACATAACTGGCAGGCCAATGGCAGAGGAAAGAATCCAGTTGCAGACATTGACAATTTTGGCATTTCGAGGGGTACGGAAATCAAGGGCCTTAACTGGGTGGCAAACAGCCACGTAGCGATCCACACTCATGGTGCAGAGTGTGAAGATACTGGTGAACATATTGTAGTAGTCTATGGATATAACGATCTTACAAAGGATGGTACCAAATGGCCACGTTCCCATCAAGTAATTCACACTCTGGAATGGCAGAGTACTTGTTGCTAGGGCATCTGCCAACGCAAGATTGAAAATATAGATGTTGGTGGCAGTCTTCATTTTCGTGTACCTAGAAAAAAAAATTGGCAGAGCATGTGAATTTAACAACTGACATTGTTAAATAAAACCGAATTCAGTGCATCATCTATAAGAAGTTTCTGTAAAATAATGTTCTAGATACTGTCAAAGATCACATTTTTTGCTTTTAACCAAATGACATTGCTATGATTCACCTACATGTTGGCAGTTCAGTGAGACATCAGCTAAAGGATGTAAGGAAGAAAAGATTAATTTAAATTGTGCAGAAGGAAAAGATACACATAGAAGAAACAATATTATAGATGCTAAAGAATTGAGAAGCTGAAAAAATTATATGTTTACAGACCAGACAGTGTACTAGATGGATAGATTTTCTGTACCTGCTGATGTCATGCCAAATATCGTTACTATGTTAGATAACCTCTGTAGAAATAGAGAATTCATTTATAGGTTTTGGAGTAGTAATGGTATCATTCCAAATGAGCAGCACTTGAGACCCACTTTTTATGTGGATGCTGTACTTTGCAGCGGTACAAAAAATGTTTCGATTTAAGTAATGTTCCTGGCCATGCTGCCCTGATTGCTGCTGAGGTCGCTGGGCCCTGTGGCTGCTTGGATTTGGGAGGGTCAGATGGCTTGCTCTTTTAATGAAATTTCCTTCTGTTTCTGCAAAACTAGTAAGCAGAGTGTTTGATCAAGCATTTTACAATTTATAGAGTGCTTTTCAAGAGGAATAGCTCATTTCAAAAGACCTTTCAGGGAACCTGCTAGGAAAGACAAAATGTAAAATACACTATTTCATGGGTTTTATCCCTCTGAGTTGGATCTCTTCAGAACTTGAGTCAGTTGCCAAAAATCCCTATGAAAGGATTGTGTAGAGAATGTGCACTTGGAACTTTTCTTTGGTAGGGTGTGCAGAAATGCAGACTTCACGTTGAATGGACCTAGAAAGCTTTTATGATGAACATTTGAAGTCATTGGTATTAGATCAGTTCTCTCATTTTTAGCACTGTGCATGAGAAGACACTAATGATCCTAATTTCAGTTCAGGGTGGTTTTTAAAAACAGATTTTCAAGTAGATCCAAACTCTGTCTTGACTACTGCCTTGAGAAAGTATGATTTGAATATGATACTTTCAAGTTGTAAATAAATGCCATATTTTGAAAGTCCTGTAAATTTCTCACTCCATTTATCTAACAAGTTTGTAACTAACATAGGAGGAGATGCTGCAAACATCTACAACTGTCTCTTCCAGAAATTGGAAAAAAATGTACAGGATTGCAGTGTGGGAGACGTACACAATAAAAGCTACAGCTCTAAAAACCGTTTGAATGGAGGAGAAAATATTTCTCAGGCAATTTGCTGGAGAATCTTTCAGATGAGAATGAAAGCAGCAACATTTATATTTTGCTTTTACTATTACCCCGTACTAAGCCCTGTGGTTAATCAAAATGAATTTTTGTCTCTCCGAAGGTCTGAGATATCCAGGAGTAGCTGAAGGCATGTCCAGAGCTAACCTGAAGGTTTGATTTTGCTGTGAGCAGACATATCCAGCTTGATCCCACCTGATCTGCTCAGGCAGGGACAGCGACAGCGGGGCTGTGGCTCTCAGCTCTGCACAAACAAGGAAAGGTGATGATGATTCTGTGCCCTCATCCAGGCTGCTGATCCCTGCTCGGACCTTGGACCATTGCCTACCTTGTCTTTACAGCTGGACAAGAAAGCAGAACTGGGAATGCTGCTCAGTGCTGCTGCCATCACACATGATCCCGGGACAGGTCTGTCTGGAGCGCGCATCGTCAGATAATAATGACAATGCTTTGTTATCAGTAATTAAAGCCATTACGATTTAAAGGGAATGCTTGATACAGCAAAAAAACCCAAGCCATCAACCAATATACATAGTGACTTTCAGGTTAGCATGATAGAGGATGGACAGAAAAACGTTCTGAATAAATAGAACAGAATAAATAGAATAAAGTTTCTTCACTGGGCGTGGGTGTTATCCCACCTAAATGCTACATATATTTTTCAGTTTTGCTATCTACTTTTCATTGTCAGTTTAAGTTTAAAAGTTCTTGGACTTATTTTGTTTAATGACTTCTACAGACCATTAGTGAAGGGTTTTGCTTGATGTAGTCTGTAATCTTTGTACTTCTAATCATGCTGTTCTTACAATGAATAGAAGCAGAGCTCTTATGGTAATAGAAAGTATTTACCTCCACAACTGCCTAATCAACAAAAGCCTATTGAAATTTACAATATTCTTTTCAGTGAATTCTATGGGATTTGGGCGTTTCTCTGTACGGAATATTTAAAGATTTTATATGGGGCTTATTTCTGCAAGGTACATTTTGTAAAACATGTATTTTTCCAAATAAGTAGATTATCAGTGTCCCCAGGATTATTTTTTTGGCATGAACAAATAATTACCAAAGCAATTGATTAAATGTAATTTTAACAGCATGAAAAGTAACAGTTGATCAAAATGGAGCTTTTCAAAGTCTTGATCGTAGCTGTTATTATATTCTTGCTAAGGTATCAGTCTACCTATTTGAACAAGCCAAACAAACATTTCCATTATCCAGACATAGATGTATATGTGATGTGATTTCTATAGTTGAGAGGGACTTAGTAATACCAAAATTTATAATGCAATACCAAAATTTATAAATGCCATCTTTTAAGATACTGCTTTCACACTTTCATTCAAACACACTAGAGAATCTAAAAATTAACAGATGTGTAAAGAAAGAATCTGAACTGCAAACTCATGAAAATCTGAATACTGGTACTTAGATTACATCAAAATTACAGCATCTAAAACATCAAGTGTATTAAATTTTGCATGACAATGAGCAAGGCTGTAAGTGAAGACAGAAGTTGTCTTTGGGTGGCCTTACTTTTATTTTACAACTCTGCAAAGAAAAGACTAATAGAATATGATAATTCAGGGGCTTTTTGTAAATGTTTAGGACAACACTGCTCTTAATATATACCCAAATTAATTATGTTTATTATAATACTGGCACCTACTAGTATAGCCCTTCTAACTCCTCAGTGCAGGTTTTGTGTCATAAAATGTCTGTTTATGAACTGTTGTTTTGTTGGTAATAATAGATGATAAATCAGATTTACAACAGTAAGAATACTCTTTATATCTGTCTAATTTTTTAGGGAAAGCTCAGCCTTGTCTGTATCTTCAATTCTACAAAGCTTTAAAGTAGACTTCAAGTTTGAAGACCTCAGCTATACAGGTCCACTCAACTGAGATTTGCTTGGAGTAAGAAAAAGCAATGGAGAAGAGATAGTCTGATAGTCACCAAGTTCCTAGCATTCAAGGATTAACAGAAAGTCTTGAAATGCACCCCTCAATTGTCTGCCCATGGGCCACTTGTAGTTTGTAAACCAAATAAAACTTTCAACAGATTAACCTCAGAGAGACTCCAGCATCAAGTGTAACAGCACCTTGGTAGGAGCCAGGAGCACCTTCCCTTCCACTTCTCATACAACAGGAGAGAAGTGAGCATGTTTGTGACTCTCTGCAAAGACAGCTGCCACAGCCCTGTTTCTGGCCTGTCCAGTCCACCAGTTTAGTTACCACCTTCAAATATTTTTAAAGAGTCTCTTCTTTTAAGCTTCTTAAAATTAAATGCAATCTTTAGTTTGCATTATACTTTATTTAAGCCTAACAGAGTTTGTATACTGCTACTGTAGTCTGTACAACCAACGTAGTCATGTCCCTACTGCTCCTTGGTCAAGTGGTTTACATCCATGTGGATTGTTGAGACACTCCCTCCTCCAGAGCCTTCTGCTCTTCTGGAGCTTTACAGCATCCTTGGACCACTGGGCTAGTGCAAGGAAGCTAGAGAGGTGGTCCACATTTAGCTCAGTGTAATACAGACAATAATAGTAATAATAATAATAATTATTATTATTATTATTACTGTTGATGATGATGATGCAGCCCAGAGTAATACATACCATTACAAATTAATTTTTCAAATTTCCTCTCTGAATAACATCAATGAGGAGGAAAGCAGAAACAGTCTTTTGCACTTTAGGAAATGGGCTGGTCGATGACAGACTGGTAATAATTACTTTCAGCAACACAAAGGTTCTGACTACAGAATGTTAATTTGGAGACAAAGACTACTTCAAGATCTGTGTTTAAGTCCAGCGCAAAATACATGAAAAAACTGGAGAAAATACTGGAGATTCACTGCAGAAAGCAGTCACTCTCAAAAATGGTTTGGCTGCTAAAAGAAACGACAGCCAACAATTAGGTCTTGCATACAGACAACCTGACATAACTCTTGTTACTGCTGTAGATTAGGTTAGCCTTTCAAATTCATGTTCTTCTTGCATAAATGACTTGTTAAACAAATGAAGAATCATTATGTGCATACATTAGATTAGTTGAGGTCGCCTTGGGTGGGAAGATTAAAAACATGTGAAGTATGCCTAGTTGAATCAATTTAAATTAAATTTTTTTTTCCCCATGATTGTTCTGGTGCACTTTGTATATGCAACTCAAAAACATTAGGAAAAAGGGATTTTTTGGCATGTTTTCTTGAGATATCAGGTACTTTCAATTTTTCTTGAGCCCTTAAAGCTTTGAACAAAGTCATGACATATTCAAGCTGGTCTGTAAAAACCGTCAAAATGTTTTCTGTCTGCCAATCCAGTTTTTATATTTGACACTGAAATGAAGTCTCTCAAGCCACATTCTGGAAAGTACCTTTGAGCTAAAGGGTCTCAAATCACGGACTTTACTGACATCCACCTATTTTATTATCCTTTTTTTTCTTCACATAGTAATGGGTCTCTGTAGAGTGAAAGAACTATACTGTATCTCTGCCACAGCTGTGACGTGTGCTGTGGCAGGCTGTAACCTATTAAAAGTTTTGAAGTCATATATATTCTGGATAGGTCTAACCTTCCTGTCTGTGAGCACATAATTTAATCAGCTTGAAAACTTAAGTCTTTGATTTTTCTATTCATGGATACTTCTAAATGCCTATTCCTTAAGCCATTAAATTTCACCTCTTGCTACAAGCACCATAAATTTGTGCACAACCCTGATAGGTTATTAGGCAGTAAGGCCACCCAGATTGGAGGTGCCATCATGTGGTTAACAACCTTTGCATCCTTTTGATGTATGTTCTACTGAAGAGATCTTACACAAGGCTGTAATTTAAACATAGTAAGCCCTGAGTGAAACCAAACCAACAACAAATTGAAAAAAACCCCTCAAGCAGGTACAACAAAACAGCTGAAAGTGTTCACACTTGGGTTGCAATGAAATTGTGCAACTTGCATCACAGTCACTTCCTTCCTGCACACATCCCAGGTTTGGGGGTAAAAGTTGAAATGAGGACGTGAAGAAGCTTTTACTGCCTTTAAGAAAGACAGAGGCAGTTGCTGTTCCTCCTGTTCCCATCCTGACTCCCAGCACAGCGCTACCCAGTCACTGCTGTGACCTGTCATGGTTTAACTAGAGATGAAAAATATTAGGCATCACTTAGGTGTCAAGGCATGACACTGGGAGGGAGTGCAGTAGATCTAAAACCAAAGAGCTTAGTTATTTGACATACTTGGCCATACTTCATTTACAATGTGCTAGAGCTGCTTTCTCTCCTTTCTTCACTCACTGGAAAGGGGATGTCCATTTTCTGAAAGAATTTGAGTGTATATGTGGTCAAAGTAGATCTGAGCACAGGGCAGGTAACTGCTGGACTGTAGTTGCTTCAGCTGCTACCTCTTTTCTCCCTAATAATTTGTTTTCCCACTGCCAAGTTCCTTTTTCACTTTATTCTCCTCCATAGCACAAATCAGATTCGGCCAGAATGTCACCAAAGTTTACTTCCCTCGGGTTACCTTCTTAGCATCTTTGACTTCCCAGCTTATCCCTTCCTCACATCAGGACAGTGCCAAAGCATGTGCAGATCCAGCAGTATTTGCTTGCAGGATGCCGGAGAAGCAAGCAGAGCACATCACCTCCTGGGAAGCAGCACCAGCTCAGGGCCATTCTTCTTGTACTCAGAACCCATCAGGAATGTCTCTCATACCTCAGCTTTGGGAGAGGGTGAGCTAAACAAAAGCCTTTTAGGCAGAGTCACCTTTAGACTCCAGTGCCAGTCTTTTTGGAAATGATGTAGCACCAAGAGAGCTGTGAGGGCATCTGACTCATCCCGGTTTCCTGTGTTGGACTTTGGACTAAAAATCACTTGATGCTGTCTTTGTGGCTCCTCCTGATTTTCTTTTTTTGCTACTGAAAAGCATAATATAGAAGTCCTCTTTCTGCTATTTAGTTTGAGTCAGTGAGTTTAGTGCCTACCCAGAGAAAATAAAACAAGCTTTTTTCTTTTGGGAAAAATAGCTATTTTCAGGAAGAAGGCCGGTCCTTTCCCTTGATGTCTGAGAGGACTAACAAGCAAGGAGATTACTTCAGACAGAAAACACAAACTTCACAGTAGTTATAACAGATAATTATTTTATGATTTCTTATTATTTTTATGCCTTTTAAGTTACATAAATGTAAAAAAATATCCTGGCAGAAATCCATACAAAATAAAGGTGATGTGATGCATTCTTTTTTTTTTCAAAAAGGGGTGGAGAACCAGTCAAGAACAGGTACAGGTATATCACTTGCCACAAAAATATTTAAGATGGTGCCATGTCTTATAACTCCTAATTTCCTCTTCTTCTCCCAGACATCATAAAAAGCTACTTAATGATGAAAAACAAATGACAGTAATAAGTATGCTCCAGTGCCCAAACAGTCATTTGCTCGTACACTTCCTTCCCGTCCAGCCTAGTTAAACGGGGGGAAAATTACCTGCCAATTATTTCAAAACTTAATCTGGCCTGTTTGTCAAACCACTTCTATTTGAGTCTTTGTTTGCCTGGTGCTGAGGCATATATGGGTCTCCAATAAAGGTCACTGCTTTCACGGCTATTGTGTAACATATCTCTCTGAAATAAATCCATGGTGCTAAAAAGGCTAACCTCAATATATTGCCATTATCCAGCAGCAGGTGCTTACTGTTGAAGGTTTTGCTTTGCTAGGAAGACATATAAAGCAAAACTGTCAGTACATTTAACTTGACTTTCTCCCCTCTGCCTTCAGGGAAGTGTGATTGAGAGTAAAACTGCTGACTACATCTCTGGTAAATGTGGTGACATTTTTCTAGAAGGGACAAGTCATCAGCTACTTTGTCTGGTTTCCAGGTGCTGGTACCCTCCTCCTGATTTGTAAACTGATCCCCTGAGATAAGGACTGTACATGGAATATCCCTGGTCAGCCGGGAAGCTGGCAGGGAAGCCTTTGAAGACAGTTTCACTGCCAGTAGATGTGAGATCCCCAAAGGTGTGGTAATCAATTCCCCCTGGTCAGAGGGTAGCAGGGAGGTGGCGTGGGGCCGGAGGCCAGGCCTTACACGGAGTGTACAGATCACAAGGTATGGCCTCTTGCATACAAGAGATTGGCATCTTCTGCTGAAGCTGTTGGGTGTCGTCTGGAAAGGAGCAACAGAGGTGGAACAAAGGAACTAGAGAGAGAATAAATGTAGAGGAAGGCTTGCCTACGATGTGGGAAAAAAAAGGGGAAAGCAGGCAACGGTGGAAACTGGCATGACAGAAGGAAGGAGCACAGTTGTGTCTTATGTAAGAAGACCAAATCAAAAGTACTGGAAATCATGGACTCAGTCTCTACATGACAAGGATGAGACTGTGTCTGAAACTGGGGCTCTGAGGGAGTTACTAAGACCACAATCTTACCAGACTGATTTGGTTAATTGGCTTCTTAGATGATTTTTCTATAGGGGCAGCACATCCCAAGGCTGAAGATTAGCACTGTGACAACTGCTGCTCCCTCTTCCCCCTTAAAATTTTAAGAGACTTCACTCAGTTGGAACTGCTCCACACAACATGACAAGGGGGAGATGTTCCATTTTGCACAAACATTTTTGTTCTGAAGTTTTATTCCTGATCTGAGATACAAGATCTTACAGCTGATAATTGAACACTTCTCAGTACGAAGGTGGAAAAAATCTATTTCATGTCCTTCACAGTTATTTGATTAGCTACGGTGTGTCATCCCCACCTTTTTTCATCATGTAAATTCAAAGGGAAATATAAATAAAATTTAGAAGTGTTTAACATTAAATGGATGAATGAGAATGCTTCTTATCACAGCTTGGCTAAGCTGTGGAACTCCTTGATACTGAACACCATTAAAAGCCCACTTCCAGAAGGGACTAGGGGTCTCTGAAAGATAATTATAATATTCCCACTTTCAATACCATAAACCCAAACTTCATGATATAAACCAAAGAAGACACAGATGGTTATTAAAAGAGCTTTCTTTGAGATCAGCTTAAGTACAACAATTCAGAAAATAGATGCTTTTAGATTTTTAAAAAATATAGTTAAAAGAGTGGATTTGTAATTTGAAGAGACTTATCAAGTATTGAAAATTTGTTTTCACTTGGAACCATCGTGAAAATAAATAATTTTTTGAAAATGTCTGTTAATGAAGATTTCTACAACAACCATCTTAGAACACCTAAGCTTAAAAATAACTCACTTAAAATCTTTAAAAATGCTTCAAATGTTTGTTTCAAAGCAGCTTTGTTTAATAATGGCAATCTTTGTGACCTTCTTCTTCCAATCTTATTTTTGATCCTAATTTTTTTGAGGACTGCTGCATGTTAGAAATGTCCACAAAAAGCTACTGAATAAATGCTGGTGCAAACTGCAGCTCAGAAAGTCTCTCTGCAGTCTGAAAGTCTGTTAGAAGGATACTCACACAGTGTAGTCCTTCCACTCTGTAACTAAACACCAGCTGCTGGCTATGGCTGGAGAAGAGGCTAGTAAGCTAAATTATGATTCTGAGACATTCTGACTTGCATCATAGTGAGTCTGAGACTTTTGTAAATATGTCACCTTTTGATCTAGAAAAGTTACAAAAGCTTATCCACAGTGTTCAGCAAAAGTTATGCTTGATGGTTTGGGAAAACGCTGTAAATTAAAATGAAATAAAGCAGTACTTCAGGACTATGTTAGCTAAATAGCTCATTAGTCATTAGCTTGCTAGTAATTATGTAATATAAGCAATATGTGCATATATTATTTTCTACCCTTACTGAAGCCATGAAAAGTTGGTAACATTTGATTATTTTTATAAAGAAATTAAAAAAAAAAAATCAGGAAGTGTTTAACACTATTTTTCATGGGAGCCATTACCATAATGGCACTCCAGGAAAAGTGCAGTGGGGTCAAAAAGCTTTTTAAAGAGGAATTGAGTGAGAAGGGTTGTTTTCTGCCCAGCTCTGCTTGGTGGTAAGCACTACCAGAGGGTCTGTGCACCTGGGCCTGGCATTCTGTCCTGTGTGCAGTTCACTAGGACTGGGGCCAGGCACAGGGTCTGGAGATGAGTCTGGGGCTCCAAAGCTCTCATTCATCCCTCAGGTGCCTCTGCTTCCTCAGTGATATGGGTGTTACCCCCAGGTTGCAGCTTCATGTATTTTTGGTCAAATTTTGACCATGTCTGTAAAAACATAATTTAAGAGAAAAAAAAAACCAAAAAAAACCAAACGAATACAAAGGTATACATTCCATTTTATCTGTCTGCTTTTCTTCATCTTGGGGGAGGGAGGGGAACTGCTTGCTAGTTAAACATTTACCCACTAGCAAAGGTTGGTAAACTCTGTCACAAACAGTATGCAAACAGGGACACCTGCCTTTCTGTAAGGCAGGATGCTGAGGGTCACTCCCTCGCTATGCTGCTGATTTAATTCAGCTGCTCTGCTGCTCCTGCCCAACAGTGCTCCCTCAGCTGTGTCCCCAGATCTTCTCTGGCTGGTGCTGTGAGCTGTATTAATTCATAAATTGACATGACAGGATAAGGCTGCTGGGGCTTTCAGCTCTCAGCACGGGGGTGGAACCTTTGCAGTCAGTGGAACAGGCAGGACGCACTCACACAAGCAATGCTGTGCAAATGCAGAGAAGTTCATGAGGCTGTGGACAGGAAAGAAAAGCAGGAATTTTAGGCACTTCTTGGTTTCTAAGCTCCCTGATCTATGCTGCTACAAAAGATGCTGAAGGCCACCTTACATACTGCATCCATAAAACCACGTCACCTTGTAAAGAACCCATTTTTTAGAAGCACTTTTTTTGCTTCACCCACTTTCAAGCTTGTGATAATTTTCAGATTTTTTTTCTCTAAAAAGACTCCACCCTTTCGTGCACATGTGAGAATATTTATTCTTCTGGTAATATTAATTATTTCTACAATTCAGTTTCCAACTCTAAGTCTGTTCTACTTAATAAAACAGTTTTTCTGAATTGTGAGTGAGCTCAGCTGAACTAACCAGAGCTTTCAGCGCTGCATACTCTTTCCAGATTAGATTACACTTCAGTCACAGCTCTTTTTATTTTTCAAACACTATGAAGAGGCTGTTTTGAGACATATAGAAAGATTTCTCTTAATTTCAGAGAGAGGACTTCTTCGACTTCTTTCCCTCTTCGCCTTTTTTTTTTTTTAAGCAGTGTAATCATTTACTCAATGAAACAAGACATTTCCTTCCTCTGCAAAGGATCGCAGAGAACCTGAGACCCCGTCGTTTAGGACATGTGACAAAATTTATAGCAAAACAAATGAGGAATCACTCTGAACTTGAGTGACTTCAGCAGCCATTGGTGGAATTACAGTCCTCCCAGGGCATTTGGATTGTGGAGGACTGGGGCCTCTCTGAGCTATTCCTCTCTTCCAGACCTGCGATGCTCAATTTTCATCTAGATTTTCATCTAGGATCTATTACAGCTTTCTAGCATATTGCCTTAATCACAAGGCATATTCTTCTTTCCACTCTAATTGTAAGACTAATATCCCACCAACTTGATGAGAAAGCTGGAAAAGCCTTTGGATTACTGTGCAAATTAATTCAATGCCACATGCTACTAATTGTACACTGTCTTGTTGTACTCTGCAGCAGCTAGAAGTAGCATTTGCTGTTGATATAGCCATTAAAACATTGTGTTCATATTAGTAATTTACACTTACACAAAGCATATGAGGAAAATAGATAATAAAAATTATCTACAGATTTTTCAGATTACAGGAAATTCACGTCTGGCAGTAAAACCTATTAAACTATTACTGCTGTCACTCGAAAGCATTTTTTGGTACTTGAGAAAGGAAACAGCTCAGTGTTAGTAACATGAGGTTAAGCCTCACACTACATATAAAACACGTAAATATTAGTTCAAGGATGAAAGCATTCAGCTGAACAGGAACCATCTGGAAGAATGAGGAGGGTGGATGAGAATGCATTAATTATAACATAAGGCATATAAATTGGAATTCCATGGACCTGCTTTGCATGAAAACTCTTATTTTCACACTGGTAATCACAACACATTTCTAACTCCTCCTTGGACATATCTGCTTTCTGACTCCTGTTTGCCCCAGCAGAGATAGCAGGGTGGCATTGTGGAGTGATAGCTCCCTGTCAGGCCAGCACTTGCACGGCTCTGGCTCCAAACCCCTGGATTTGCCTCATGTGGAAAAATTTTAAGAGTAACAATGTTTATAAGAATAATATAATTATTTTAAAACTATTTCCAAAGAAACCAAGCATGAGATGTTAGCATGCAGCACACTCAATCTGTTGCTTTCACTGGGGCTGGACTCTGAAAGGTGAGTATCTAAAGCACCCACCTCCCAACTCCTAGTATTTTCAAGACAAACTAGGTACCAATATTACTTAAAAATCTTAATTTTTAGTAGTCTCAATTCCTCCCACAATTAATTTGAAGTTCAACGTTTTGTTCTTCCTGAGCAGGCATGATGGGAAAGGCAGATAAAGAAGGGGAGTTTTATATGATGACAAATTCACTCCAGTGAAACATTGGCCTCCATTGTGTAGTTGGATGCAAGGAGGTATGAATGTGAGCACATAGGTTCACCATTTCATAGGTACATATTCTATGATTGGAAACATTGTCATGCAAGTAAAGCTTGCAACAGGAACTAAGTCACTAAGTTCCCTATTGCTGACCAGATAAACTACACCTACCCCAGAACACAGAAAGGGAATGTATTCTTATTTTGCTTAAGCCACAGACCCTATTCAGCCATTAGCATGTAAACTCCTTTTCATCCCAGTTGCTAAACAGCTGCATGGTATTAATTGGGAAGAAATTCTGTCATACTAAAAGCTATTCTTGAACAGATGTGGGGTTTGCCATACAATTCCTGATGGTTTTGGACAAGCCATTTAATTTGTGTTTTCCTCCGTAAGAGGAAAATATGTTTCTGCTTTCTCCTACTGCTTCTGGCTTTTTTTTTTAAGCTGTCATCTCAGGGAAAGATGCTCCCTTTAGACAGAAATCTAAATACAATGGCCTCATTCGATTTGGCTTTGTGGTGCAAGTGTAATTCAATTAATTACCGTAAGAAATATGAACCTAGTAAGGGTTATGCCCAGGATAATAAACACATAATTCCAAGGACAACCTGTGGCATATTTCTCTGCTGACAGCTATCCTGTCTGTGCTACACTGTGCATCTGCTTTTCCTCCCAGAGGAATGCACTCAACACAGCTACGGTGATTGCAGTCCTGCCCCCACTCAGAAGCCTTTCTGCAGATGTATCTTCACATAGCTTGAGTTTCACTGACCAAAACCACAAGACAGAAGAGAATCTCCCCAAGTCTGTGCATGCAGCCTCTGAAGTATAGTTAAACCCACAAGGTTTCTGAACTGCTCTAGTCTGAGCCACTGATGGATACTACTCATGTTCCCACTGGGTCTACCAGATGCACAGGCTTTGCAGTGACATCCCTAACACGTGCCGAGGGAATCATCCTCCATGCTGCTGCAACACCTCACCGTGACCGCTGCCCTCACCCCCGGCTTTCTACAGCTGGCACTGCCTGCGCCGCACCCACGCACCACAAAGACACCCGCTGCCGCTGGTCTGCAAGTGACGCCAAGAGACAACTCCTGCTCCTGCGGCCCCGACTCCTCGGGGAACGCTGCGTTCAAAGGGAGAACGGACGCACCACACGTGGGGAAAACTGGAAGTGCTGGGTATGCCTCGATAGGAAGGGAGCGCGCCCCTGGGGCACCCACATCTCCCTCCTTAAAAGCGCCCGCTGGGCTCTGCAGGGCTCAAGGGATGCTTCGTTTGGAAAGGACGAGCAGCCACAAAGGGAGATGAGCTCAGCCGGCCCCGTCCTGTCGCGCCCGCCGTCGCGCTCCCGACCCGTGGCTCCCGGGAGGTGGCAGTGTTCCCCCACGGAAGCCGCTCGCCCCGCTCCGCTCCGCTGCCAGGCCGGCAAAGGAGCCTCTTTCATCTCCCTCTCACTCGTTTTCCGCTCGTTTACGGGCAATGGATTCATCGCGCGTGATCTAATCTGTAATAGACCCAGTGAGGGCTTTTTCTCTTGCGGGCCAGAAAGTTGCGAAGTGCCGCAGCGCAGCCGGAACGCCGGGATTATGGAAAGCGGTCGCGATAACGGCATACATTTATACACGTGTATACGCACGTATGTCTATACACACATATAAATGTATATCAATATACACATACAGATCTAGACATGAGGCAGAGGATCTCCAAACACGGCCATAGAGAAGCGTTTAACCGCGATGCCATTTACATTTTGTTCGTGCATTTGGGAGAGGTGGGCGGAAAGACAGGTGGATGCGTGCCGGCTATCCGTGTACCACCCCGTACCCGTACACGCTCACACGTAGTGGCTATAGTCCCTTTAAATCCTCGCTCCTCAGTGGACAGGTGCGGGATTCAGGCCCCTTTGGCCAGAGCCGTTCGCAGAGGTGCTGCAACTCGGAGGGTCCTTAGAACATCCTCGGACGCGCGGCCGTTTGTGACGGACCGGCCGCCCCTCACGGCTCCACCGCAAGTTTCTCTTCCCACATCACCCGCTCCCGCTCTTTACCGAAAGCCTCCTTCCCTTTCCAGCGGGAGCCGGCGCCGGTCCGCACTCCCCAGTGCAGCCCTTCGCGCGCTGCCCGCCGGAGGGGTTCGCAGCATCCCCGCCAGGACACCGTCCCGCATCCCGGCTCCTGCCGGCGGGGTTCCGCCCCGACGGCAGCTGCCGTGGGCTGCGGGGCGGAGCAGCGCGGCACTCACCTGACGATGACATACATGACCAAGAAGTTGCCGAAGAGCCCCACGACGCAGACCACGGAGTAGAGGGCCATGATGGCGATGGCGGTGACCACGGAGGGGCCGCCGCCCGCGGGCGCGCAGGGCCCGCCGCCGCCCGCGCTACCATTGCCGCCGCCGCCGCAGGGTTCGGAGCGGTTCCAGCCCAGCGCCGCCGAGGCGTTGCCCCAGGCCGGGCAGGGCGGCCCGGGCGGGCGGCAGGCGGAGGCGTTGGCGGCGAACGGGACCT